>CM022779.1:14335565-14348065 GCA_012411365.1 Ameiurus melas
TTATGAATAGAAATATCAGAATATCGTATCTATATGGACTAAAAGGTCTCGTACTGTCATTTCCTGCAGTTGGTAGGAGACGTGAAACGCGTGTGCACTACTGTTAACCTGTTTCCCACACAAACACAGTCTCCCTGAACATTTTGTGCCAGTTTCAGGTCTTTTGTGTGTTTTTGTGAGACGTAATTTGAACAGAAACTTATCCTGGAACCTGGCAACCCTGCCCATGACTTTCCAGCTGTGAAACATTCCAAATGACGTTATATATTTTTTGTTTTTGTTGCGTCCCGTGAGATCCTAGTCCTGATGGACGCGCGCATCGTTCAACGTCAAGAAGATTCTAGAATAAATAAATAAATAAATGAATAGTGCGTATACTACACAATGGATCTAAAAAAAAAAAAATCACCTGCTCAAATGGCCTTTTAATATCCACTGTATGTGTAATTGTGTAGTAATGGTGATGGGGGGAGGGGATAATGGTGGGGGGGGGGTAGATTTTTGCTCTACAACGCAGTGAGGGGAAAAAAACCCATAAAATTGACCTTTACTGTGAGGGGAAAAAACAACAGAAAGGCCACATCTATACCAAAATAGAACTTTCCATTCTCCACAGAGGGGGCAAATACTTAAATAATCCCAGTGTTTAACATGGCGAGTTCAGTAATTCCTCTGTCGTGTGTGTGTGTGTGTTTAATTTAAACATCCCACATGTAATATTTAAACTATCCATATTCTCCTGTCTGATAGCTGCACTAATCTAATCTGTGGCTCTGATTAGCTGCTGATTCTCAGATGCACTGAATTCCACTGTAATGAATCACAGACGTGCCTCGCCCGGGTGTCTGATTATCCGATCTGTAAGAGTTTAAGAGTACACACAGTTCCCGAGGCCTGGTATGTTCCTGGATGTTCCCTGCTGTCCCTGTAATCATGATATTAAATAAATAAGCCGAGGAACGCCTGATGAGGTCGCTCACCTGGTCACGCAGTAAAATTCATTTCACGTCAGAACCATACGTCTCGCCGGACTCGTGACTTCCCCGGTTCGGATATTTCTGACGTGACCGACGTAAGCGACTTCACCGTACATGCCTATACCGTACACGACCACGGACGCGCGGGCTGTAGAATCATTTTAACGCTTACACGCGTGTGTTACACGTCCGCAGGGTTTTCTAGTATCGATTAGGGTTGAAGGATAACGTTACGGTTCTGTCGCAATGGGGTTTCAAGAAATAACCGCCCAAAACCCTATACCTACACTTTCCGCAATGGGCCTAACGTCCTGTCCTGAATTCGGCACTTCCTGCCTGGCTACAGCAGAACGTGAGCCGTGTTTCTGAGACCGAGCGACGTCGGGAAAATCCGTGTCCAAATCCTACGATTCTTCCAGCAACAAATTGCTCCACGGAGTAGAACCGTTGCTGAACTTCGTGCTAAGAGTGGTGCAGGAACGCAAGGAACCCCGGCGCTGGAGCTTAAAAACATCGAAAAACAAATCATCTCAATAGAGGTGTTCATTGAATGTTTGGACGCTTTAGACACGCCCATCAGCCTACAACGCATGTGTTTGGACCCGGGGAGGAAACCGGAGAACCCGGAGGAAACCCCCGCAGCAGGGGGAGAACATGCAAACTCCGCACACACACACAGGGCCCCGGTGGGAATCGAACCCCGGACCCTGGAGGTGTGAGACGAACGGGCGAACCACTAATCCCCCGAGCACTCGACATGCACTGTTTATGCTGTTAATATTAATAATAGTGACACTGCTGTAGTCCATGAGTCCGGTGACAGGATTCTGGTCGATTACAGGAAATGCTCTCAGGTCTGTTGTGTTTACAGCAACCGAGGCTTTAAAAAGAGCTGCAGTGTTCAACTAATAAATATTTACGTGCCTTGGATTTCCGGACGCAGTTAAATGTCAGGCCGCGACGTGACCGAGCGTTCCGTATGAATCATTTCCGCGCTGTAATAAAGTGCTTCGGTCCTGGTGTGCGGCTCCGAGAGGTCCTGCGGTACTCCGTCTTCCAGACGCGATGAAACGGTGTAGTTCAACCGCTACGACTTCCGCTTTCTGTCCACGAACACCTAATCCCTATTTAATCAAGCGCTCTGACAGCGTCGTTCAACATCCTGCTAAAGTACACCGCGCTCGGGCGACCGCGGCCGGACAACACCGTCCTGAACGCACGCGCGAAGGGCTGCAGTGCACACGTGTAACTCACGTGTGAGCGTCGGTTAGCGCGGCCTCCAGACGTGAGCGGCAGGACGTTTCTTCTTTCGTTAATCCGATAATCGCAGCGTCATGAAGCTGTTTTTCGGCTCCGTCGTGAAAAACGTCGGCGTATTTTTAGTCACGTGAGCAACAGCTCCATCTCGTCGTCTGTCCACTTAAAACCCCCCCCCACAAAAAAACACGTCGCCGCATCAGTTCACAGAGACGGAAAGGAAATAAACGTCCTGACCGAAGCGACGTAGGTTTTTTGGTGTGAGAGCGCTTTCAGACGTTTCGCTGTTTGCGAGCAATTTTTCGGAAATTGTTTGAAAACGCCGGTGTAGTCGGAGAGCGTTTTGAAAGGAAAAGGGCGTTTTTCGGGTCTCTCCGGAGTCACGCGGACGCAGAGGGCCTCGTTTAACACGGGGTCGGGTCGGGTCGGGTCGAGGAGACGGATGCAAGTGCACACTGATTATTTCGATAAAAGACTTAATTATATAAGTTGGACAAAATGAGAGCCGGGGAAACGTGACATCAAACACGCAGTAGACCGCAGACCCGAACCCGAGACTAAACCTCGGGACTTTAATCTGGAACATGAATCAAGGGGAAGACGTCATGTGACCGGGCGGAAGCCGCTGAATCCAGCACTGACGTGACTCCCAGATTCATCTGGTTATATCATTAGATAGATCTTCGATAAGTTCATCCGGCTGTTCTAATCTCTGGTGAACTGTCGAGGAAGCGAAGCTTCAGAAGAACCCGGTGTGTAATTCGGGTCCTGCAGTGTCTGGGATTGGTTTGTGATGTGAGTAATATTGTATTACAGACTGCACGTGTGTGCCCCTCGGAGATCAGTAAAGGAAGTCGAAATCACCCCAGGTAATATTTCATCCTGTCGGGATTGGGATCTTGGCTTCTAGGGTCATGTGATCATCATCTACTAACGAGGTCATGTGATCATCACCTACTAACGAGGTCATGTGATCATCACCTACTAACGATCAAGCCTGGCCACGCCCCCTCCCAACAAGCACTAAGGAGATTAAAAATCTCTGTGTCGGTGTATTAAAGTAGTGTGTGTGTGTGTGTGTGTGTGTGTGTGTGTGTGTGTGTGTGTGTGTGTGTGTGTGTGTGTGTGTGTGTGTGTGTGTGAAGGTTGGTTATAGACGAATTGGCAGGGCAGGGAGACTCGGTCAAGGTCCTGCAGCCTTCAGCTGAACTCTTTAATATCTGACAGACAGCTCGAGATAAGGACTGACTCAGCTAAAACACACACACACACACACACACCCGCACACACACATATAAACACACACACACACACACATACACACACACCCGCACACACACATATACACACACAGGCACATGCAATCTATTCAGTGCTGAGTGAGATGACATTGTCAAGGCCAGAATGAAGAGAAAACAGAGGGTGTGGACAGAAACGGAACACACACACACACACACACACACACACTTTGACATCTTTATCTCGCTATGTCACACCCAGTCACAATCAATCTCACTTAAATAATCGATGAGATAATCACTATGGTTCCTCTGATAAGTGTTGAAGATCTGTGGTTCTGTGGATCTGTGGTTCAGTGGATCTGTGGTTCAGTGGATCTACGGTTCTGTGGATCTGCGGTTCCTACTGAAGTAGAACCCTTCTTGGAAGCCGAGAACAGGCTTAATTATCCAATAAACCCTTAAAGAACCCTCTTTTTTTTGTATTATCTGGTACTGTGTGTAGCCCACGGTCCGTATCATTGCTCATTATGTTCTTATTCACGCCTAGAACTTGTCAAAACTATTCAGAAAAAGGGTTCTTTACAGCTTAACTGGATTATTAAGGGTTCTTAAAACACTTTTTTTTTTTAATGATTGAGTCTCATAAAAATGGTTAAAGATCTGTCAGTTCCTTATGGAACCAAAAACCAGTCCTCTGTGGCAGAGTGTTTTTATTTGGAACCTTTACTTTGAACTGTGCCATAAAGTACCCTTGAAGAACCTTGTGTTTGATTGTGCATTGTTTAAAAATAAACAAACAAACACATAAATAAATCTTCCAGAACCAGTTATTTAGGAAACACACACACACACACACACAAATGTTCTACTCCTGCAACTGTAGATGGAAGAACATTTTCTGGAACCTTTATTTTTGAACCTTTATTCTGGAACTCTTCAATGGTTCTTACGGGTTCCATCTTCAGTTTTCAAAAAGAGGGGACCGATTAGAACCGACTTTTCTTACAGTCTGTTGTAGGGTTCTCTGTAGAACCATAGAACCTTCCCAGAGAGGAACTGTTGTGAGGGCAGAGTGAGATTAAAATAAAATAAAAGAAGGATTGAAACACTTCATAATTGATTTGATTTGATCTCGGAGTTGCAGGTGAACCGATGACGTGTGGTTGGTAATAAATCACACCCTGGCCTTAAATAAACACTTCATGTCCTCCCTCGGAACATTTCCTGTGCTTTAACCCCAGAACCAGTTCCTCAGTGCGGGCTGAAAGGAACCCGTCGACTCTCTGAACGTTCTTTAATCCTCTCAGGAAGAGCCGAGGCTTAACGTGCTGCACCGAACACCGGGAGTGTTTGCAGTAAACGCTTGTGTTTGCAGTGTGGATGTAAAGATGGCTCACACACACACACACACACACACACACACACACACACACGCTGAACTCATTTTCAGGAAGAACCTGCTGGTTCAGGAGGGACAGTAAATAAAGGCCGGTGAGAGGACGTTCTGGAAGCTGGTGTAGTTTAGGTTAATCTCCCCGAGCAGCTCTACAGGATTAAACTGATCTGGAGATCTCACTGTGTGTGTGTGTGTGAGTGTGTGTGTGTGTGTACTGGCTGTGTATGCCATGTATGTACCGTGTGTGTCTACTGTGTGTGTACCCACTGTGTGTGTGTGAGTGTGTGTGTACTGTGTGTGTTCCAGTTGATGAATGATTCATTACTTCACCAAGGCCTGAGGCTGTGTGTGTGTGGGTGTGTGTGGGTGTGTGGGTGTGTGTGTGTGGGGGCGTGTGTGTTATGTGTCTCATAAATGTCAGTGATGTCGGTCAGCTGTGACGGCTTTATACTGGCCGTAAGAACGTTTCCAGACATTTCTCCTCCTAGTAACATCGCGGTCTTATGGGAAATTTGAACCGGTAGCCCCGCCCAACAGAAGCCCCACCCAACACACGCCCCGCCCACATATACCATGCCCACATAAGCCCCACCCAAGGAGCACCTGATTCTTATTTGACTGAAAGTTTCAGCATCATAAAGGTCCTGAAGGTCAAAATGTCCTGAAGGTGCTAAAGTCCTGAGGGTCCTAAAGTTCTCGAAGGTCCAAGAAGTTCTACATGCCCTGAAGTCCTGAGGGTCCTAAAGTTCTGAACATTTCAAATTTCTCCATTTTTCCTAATGTCCTTTAGCTACTAGAGTCCCGAAGGTCCAAAATGTCCTAAAGTTCTTAAAGATCCTAAATGCCCTAAAGTCCTGTAGGTCCAGAAGTCGTGACAGCCCTAAAGGAAAGCATGGACTTGTGCCTTATCTGCATCCTGTCCTTAACCTTTTAAACCCAGTCCCTTTTCTTCTCTGCTACAGAGAACTAAAATAAAACAGTGTGTGAAAGGAGCTCTGTGGTTTAAATAATGATCCTGTTTATTATCATAACAAGAAAAATGGTTAAATGATTTCAGACTGAAACCAAAAAAATGGCTCTTTAGGGAACAAAACATCGTTCTTCCACGGCATCATTTATAAAAGTGTACAGGAAGCGTCTCTTCTCCCCACAACACCGAGGCCCTTTCAGTCCGGGACTCCACGCTGGTTTGGCACGGCTCTTTAAACCTTGACCTTGAACTTGATGACCTTTAGATAATGATGTAAGTTCCTCCTTTTTTTTTTTTTTTTTTTTTTTTTTTTTTTGTCCACACCCTTTCTTTTTTTTCCAAAAAAACCCCCTGCTTTCTTCCACAGAAACTCTGCAAGCTCCAGAGACTCGGTCCCACAGGATCTTGGTGCATTATTGACTCCGAGGTTCCTTTTTAGTTGTATTTTTAGTATTTTGGGCCCACACGGCGCTGACCGCCAGCTCGGTGGATTATTTTCTGTCTGAAGTCACTTTTTCGGGGTCGTGTAGGACATTTCACTGCGGCGGTAAAGAACTGCCCGGGTTCTACCAGCCGCTTTATATTTCTCTATAAATATAATCATGGGAAGTCTAATCACCACACGAGTTAATAAAAACGACGGTTTGGTCGATGCTCCAGCTCGCACACAGCCCACGTTTCATTTCTCATTTTACTGCCAGATTGCGGACATATATACCTTCTTTAGCTACGTGATAAGGTGCATCACTGTGCAGACAGGAAGCACGAGTTTACTTCCTGCTAGATTGAAATAGCTAATAATTTAGATCATTACGATTCTCTTGAAGGGCGCACGGTGGCTTTGTGGTCCGTTTCACACCTCCAGGGTCGGGGTTCGATTCCCACCGTGGCCCGTGTGTGTGTGTGTGGAGTTTGCATGTTCTCCCTGTGCTGCGGGGGTTTCCTCCGGGTACTCCGGTTTCCTCCCCCAGTCCAAACACATGCATGGTAGGTTGATGGGCGTGTCTAAAGTGTCCGTAGTGTATGAATGGGTGTGTGAGTGTGTATGTGATTGTACCCCTGGCACCCTGTCCAGGGTGTACCCCGCCTTGTACCCCATGCTCCCTGAGATAGGTTGCCCGTGACCCTGAAAAGGATACAGTGGTATAGAAGATGGATGGATGGATGAATGGATGGATGATTCTCTTGAAAAATGATTGCCAATGCGAGAAAAATATCACAAATTCTCGCAGAATTCTCACAGTTCTAACGATTCGATACAAACGATAGGTTCTACACTTTCTAAAAAGGTTTGTACTGGCATCTCTGACAAGAAGAAAGTAATGACTGATATTTTAGGTAAGTTAGGGTCGGAAATTTCCCAAAAGTGTTCTACTTGGAATATAGTCTGTAGAACATGTAAGGGGTCCTCTATAGGGATGGGAAAAGAACCTTTAAATGAGTGTAATAAGAAGAAGTATAACACTCAGTGTGAAAAGACAGGAAGACTGAAATGAGATGAAATGAAATTCTTTGCTCAAACCTAGGTGGCAAAATTATTGACACCCTTAAAGCATATTAAAAGAAATGCAGACAAACTGACATCCAACTCTATTCTTCATCCATCATCACGAGGAAAAGCTTCCAAACCTGCTGGAAAATATGGGCAAGTCCTTGGGCAAGGCCCTCAACCCTCAAACGCTCAAATGCCGTAAATGTAAACGTAAACATTCTTATAAGCGTAAGCTCAAGACGTCCCTCGGCGCACGTGATTATTTATTTTGGGGGGGTTTTGAGCTGATTATCTGATGAACTTCATCAAAGCTGTGCGTTGTGTTCAAACCAGAAGACGTTTGTGATGTTGTGTTTATTATAAACATTAACGTCAGAAGGCCAATCAGAGCAAAGTTCATTCCTCTGTTTAAAGAATGCAGTAATAACCTTTAGACGTGTAAATAAGATTGGTGCCGTTTATTCCTGTAATAAATCTATAAAAGTCCAGATAAGAGCGTACACTCTGCATTAAACACTCTCAGACGATATGGAACACTTAAGGGCTCTTCAGTTGTCCTTCTAGGAGAACAATCTATGTAGTGTTTCCTGCTCCGAGGAGAACCCTTTACCAAGGAGAACCCTTTTTACGAGGCAGAGAACCTTTAATCATCCAATGAGCTCTTGAAGTATCTCTTTCCACCAAGAACCGAGACAGTTTAGCTAAAAGTTACATGTCTGATAGGTTCTATGTAACACTCTGTTGTAGGAGAATGCTTTTAAAGTGCATAGGAACTGTACAGGCCACACTTGTAGGAGGATAAGAACCTCTATGTTCCTCTACGAACTCTGGAAGAAACTTGTTTTTCTAAGCGTGTACCAAATACCAAGAAGGGTATGACCGGTCCGAGGCACTAAGAAGAAAATAATGAGAAATGATTTGGAGTTTGTAATACACGCTTACTCATTTCATACCTACACTCTTAGAAAAAAAAAGGTTCTTCAAGGGTTCTGTAAGTGTTCATTAGATCATTGTAGGTCCTAAGGCTTCCAAAGAGAGATTCTACTTTGTACCTTTTCTGAACATTTGGGGAAGTTATGAGTAGAACCCTACAGCAGATAAGGATTCTGAGTAGAACCCTTTCAAATGTACCAAGAAGTTAACAGGTAGGTGTTAAGAAGAAAATAATGACCAATAAGTTGGAGTTTGTTCTAGTTGTTCTACTAACCCAGTTAATACACACACACACACACACACACACACACACACACTTAGAACACACGATTCTTAAAGGGTTCTTTAAGTGCTTATTGGATAATTAAGTGTTCTAAGATTTTGCATGGCTCTAGAGTAAACCTGTAAAGGTTCTCCTAGAGCAGTGGTCACCAACCCTCTTCCTGGAGATCTTCCTTCATGCAGGTTTCACCTCCAACCAAAATCAAGAGCTCCTTAAGGTAATGATTAGATGGTCAGGTGGGCACCATTATGTCTGGCACTAAGGTCTTCAGGAAGGTAGATCTCCAGGAACAGGGTAGGTGACCTCTGCCCTTAAGCGACTGAAGAACCATTAAGCGTCTTCAATTTTCGAGCTGTATAAGTGCGTGTAGAAATAGAAGAGACTCTTTCTTTTTCACTTTGAGTTTTAATGAACAGTGCAGAACATCACCACAGCTTACAAGCCTGTCTGGACACGTTGTTATAGGGTTCTGCGTAGAACATTTAAGAAAAGTATGAGCAATAGTTTGGAGTTTGTAGATGTAGATAAACAGAACCCTACTTTGAACCCTTTCCAATAAGGAAACTCTGTGTTTTTGAGGGTTCTTCCAGAGAGACAACTGAAGAACCCTTAATAGTGTACACAACAGATCATGCAGTTAGGAGGTGTCACGTTCTCGAGGCAGAGACGGATGCAAGTGCAGATAATACGCTTAATAAAGACTAAAACAAAACAGAAGACACCGTGACCTTGTGGCGGAACACTAAGGCAAAGACTAAACATAAACCAAAGACCTAAACACAGCAACAGAGACAAGGCAAAGAGCGACCAGGACTGCGGTGTGAACTGCGTCTGTATACACATGAGTGCTCGATAACAAGAACATGATTGAGGTGCAGGTGGTCATGTGACTGTGATGTAGTGAGGTGCAGTGGCTGCTGGGAACTGTAGTTCAGAGCTCCTTCTCTGATACATGACAGGAGGAAGGTTATGTGTGTGATTCATTGTTCCTGGTTTGTCTTGGGGCATGTGCCTGAACGGTTCCTGTTATAATCTATAATAATAATAATAATAATAATAATAATAATAATAAATATTGACCTGTTGACTCCACTGTGGTTCTGCAGCTGGATCTCAGCAGGCCGTTGGAGGATCAGGGTCCGCTGGATGCCATCATCCACAAACTGACGGACCACATCGTGGAAGCCGATCAGAACGTCATCGAGGCTCAGAGACTGGTCCAGAGTGTGCAGGTAGGACACCGGCTTCATCGCACGGCTGGACGTCATAAATCATTTCAGACATTTAGAAGATTATCTTGATCATGAGGTCTTCGCAGGCTTGTGCATTTTTCTTGTAGCAGTTACCTGTGACTTATTATTATAATTTTTTTAATTTGTTTACCGTGTGGGGATTAGTTATTAATCGTCCATGTTCCTTTCAGGAGTACATCGACGCTCACCCGGAGACCGTGATCCTGGATCCTCTTCCTGGTATCCGCACGCTGCTCGACCGCTTCAGGTCCTACACGCTGATCCACAAAATGGAGGAGTGCATGAAGGGTCGGTACAGTACACACTGTCCACACACAACGCTCTCTTATAAAGCTGGGTATAAGGAGAGAAGTGAGTGTTCTGACATCTTTAGGACAGAAGAGTTCACGCGTTGTGATTTCTCTGCAGCTCGACAAGCTGAGTTTATTCATTCCTTTTGTTTTATTAACTAAGAGAGAGGAGAGAGAGGGGGGAGAGAGAGGGAGGAGAGAGAGAGGAGAGAGAGAGAGAGAGGGGAGAGGGAGAGAGGGAGAGAGAGAGGGGGAGAGAGAGAGAGGAGAGGGAGAGAGAGAGAGGAGAGAGAGAGAGAGAGAGGGGAGAGAGAGAGAGAGAGGATAGAGAGAGAGGCAGGAGAAGAGACAGAGAGAGAGAGAGAGGGAGAAAGGAGAGGGCAGAGTGAGAGGGGGAGAGAGAGGGAGAGGGAGGGGAGGGAGAGAGGGAGAGGGTGAGAGAGGGGGAGAGAGGGAGAGAGAGGAGAGGGAGAGGGAGAGGGAGAGAGGGGAGAGAGAGGGCAGAGACAGAGAGAGAGAGGAGAGAGAGAGAGAGAGAGAGAGACGGGGAAGAGAGACAGAGAGAGAGGGAGAAAGAGAGTGGGGAGAGAGAGAGAGACAGAGTGAGAGAGAGGGGAGAGAGAGGGGGAGAGAGAGGGAGAGAGAGAGAGAGAGAGAGAGAGAGAGGAGGGGAGAGAGAGAGAGAGAGAGAGGGGAGAGAGAGAGAGAGAGAGAGAGGGGGAGAGGGAGGAGAGAGACTGGTGAGGAGAGTGACTTCACATGGATGTTCCACAACATTAAATCTAACTGTAAATGGATAAAAATTATGACATGCTGTTCTTTAATTTCAATAATAATAATAATAATAATAATAATAATAATAATAATAATAATAATACTTGGCAAGTTGCTGTGATGTGCTGTTATTGGAAACTGATCAACTTTGTATCGCTCACAGTAACTCCGCTTCATCATACCATCCTGCTGTTGATTATTTTCCTACAACAGCACAACAGAGTGTTTTTATTCCTTACATAACTCGTGTGCAGGAGATTTTATTGGATATGGAGAAGAGTTCTGGTAGCTGGGTTTTTTTTTTGCCTATTATATAGTATTAAATTATTACATATTCCATTGAAATAGTAGAAATGGCACGAGTGATTATAATGGATGTTCCGACCTTTTTAGCTAGTGTCCTAATGTGAGGCCCAAAAATACAGAGCAGTTTATCCTGAGGTAGAGAAATCGTCCGGTTCATCTTAATGAGAAGGTCGAGGAATCTAGACACAGAGACGTTAAGGCCAGGAAATAAAACTGTACTGTTATTGGTGTTGAGTTGAATAAAATGGTGTTCATCGATAGTTTCATATCACAAATAAGACAAGATAAGATAAAAACTTTATTGATCTCACACTGGGGAAATTCCCACGTTACAGCAGCTCAATTCCACACAAAAAACAAATAAGAAAGAATTCACATTAAAAAGGAATAGAACTGCGAAAAAGATATATATATAGGAATAGAAAAATAAGAATAATGGTAATATGACAACTAGCAGTGCTACATTATGCTGTTTTTTGCATTAAAGAGTCTCGTATTTCGATCAGGCATGTGTCCGGATTCTGTGAAGGTAAATCTGCTGTCGTTCGTACAGCAGTGAAAACACAGGAACGATGAGAATAATGAAAGAGAGAGAGCGGACAGAGTACTAAGCCTTGGGGTACACCTGGAGCTACAGCAGCAGGACGGATACGAGTAAACCGCTGTGTGTTTCGCGAGTCTGGATTTAACCAGGCCCGAATGAAGTAGCTGAAAGATGGGAAAATGAGTGTGTCATGATTTACAGTATGAAGTGTTTCTCTGAAGAGGAAGTTCAGGATAACCGTAATTGAAGGATGAGTAACTGATCAAATATTCTGAACATTAACATGGATATGAACTCGTGTGTAAATAAAGCTAGTTTTGGCCAGAGAGACCTGTGTGTGTGTGTGTGTGTGTGTGTGTGTGTGTATGCCAGATGTGTGCTGAGGGGTAGTGCGAGGTTAACAGCCTTGGCTCCAGTCTGTAATAAAGCAGAGAGCTGTGTTTAGAATTCCACGCCTCTGACTCTCTTTCACCAGGCAACCACTTCCACGGATATTAGCATAGGAAACAACACAGAAAGGTTTCCTGGGAAAAGAACGATAACACTACGGTCCCCACTGTATCACATCACGCCATCTGCACTTAACTGCTGCACCGAGCTTCGGTTCGAAACTTAAACTCAGGACAGAAATAATAATAAACCCACACGCGGCGACTAAAACCACTTTCTGTCAGGAGGTGATTAATAGCTCAGAGCTGTGTTTTCTTATCTGAGATTTAATGAGTTTATATATAAACTACCGCAGAACAGATTGAAGATGAAACTCCACACACACACACACTAG
>CM022779.1:14355565-14365565 GCA_012411365.1 Ameiurus melas
ACTTTCAACTACACAGAGTCTCAGGTGCGCAGACGAAACATTCTCCGCGTCCTACTGTGCTCGTTTGAAGATTTCCATAAATACACAGTTATATAATTCTGAAATATTATAGTTGCTGCAGTGTAACGAATCTCGAGTGAATATTCACAGCGTCTGTAACTACACAAAGTTATATTTATCAGCTGGTGTGTTGGTGAGTCATGATACAGGAGATCTGCTGTTGCTGTAGTGATGTGTGTGTGTGTGTGTGTGCGTGCGTGTGTTTTCTCTCAGCTTTTTGTAGCTTAGTACTGAGGCAACACTTCCCTTGTTTCATAAAAGATACACTAAAGACGTTACAGCTTTCCACAGATTTCCAGAACCTTCTTTTTCCATTGTGAAAAAGGGGATTAGTGGTTCGCACGTTCGTCTCACACCTCCAGAGTCAGGGGTTTGATTTCCACCGTACCTCTGTGTGTTTGTTTGTGTGTGTGGAGTCTGCATGTTCTCCCCGTGCTGCGGGGGTTTCCTCCGGGTACTCCGGTTTCCTCCTCCAGTCCAAAGACATGCATGGTAGGCTGATTGGCGTGTCTAAATTGTCCGTAGTGTATGAATGGGTGTGTGAGTGTGTGTGATTGTGCCCTGTGATGGACTGGCACCCTGTCCAGGGTGTACCCCGCCTTGTGCCCCATGCTCCCTGGGATAGAATCCAGGTTCCCCGTGATCCTGAAAAGGAGTAAGCGGTAGAAGATGGATGGATGGATGGATGGTTGGATTAATTCCACTTATTCATTTGTGCAATTAGTCATTAAAGTTCAGTCTATAATTTGGGTCACATGGTTCTACATGACCTCAACAGTCACTATCCAAATAAAGAAGAGAATAATTAGAGGACACCAATGTTTAAAATGTCTTTTGTCTTTACGTACATACCAGTGGCGCTCCAAAATAAAATCATCAGCTTATCAGAACGGTTCTGGGAACGCACAGGAAGTGATGTCACGCACCTACAGTACGCAGCTATATACTGTATGTTGTAGTAGTGCTAAATAATTCACCCGTTACGTTCCTCCAGGTTATGAAGGAGTCCCGAAGTTCTTCGATGATCTACTGACTCACCTGACCAGCATCCTGCAGGGCCACGCCCCCCTCCGAGCCAACGGGGTGAGCCAGCTGCCCTGCGGCATGCTGGGAAACGAGAGCGTTGGCTGGATGATGGACAGCGAGGTGATGAAGAAGGGTTCTCATCAGACTCTGAACAGCTGCAACGCTGAACTGGGTTCCGCCTACCACCAGCACCGGCGTTCTCCACTCGCAGCCCACGCCTCCACTCAGTGACCCTGTCTAAGCACTTCCTGACCACTCGCATCACTTCCTGTAGTGCCTGCACACGTCTAATGACCAAAGACATGCTGATTTATTTTTGTGTATGTATGTGTGTGTGTGTGTGTGTGTGTGTGTGTGTGTGTGTGTGTGAAGCGCTGGATAATAAGGAGGGGATTGTAGCAATTTAGGCAAACCAGCTGCTTGAGGAGCGCACAGCTCTTTCTCCTCTTCGTGCCTAGGTTACAAGTCAGAACAGAACATTGTTTTCACACACTTTCGAAAAAAAAAGTGTCTTTTTGGCAAAAACAACAACGACGACAGCTCACAGGATGCACCCACTGTAACCATGACGACGCTCCCACTAGCTAGAGTCCTAGTTAGCATCGGCTAACTAGCCATTTCATTACTGTTGTAACAGTAATAATAATAAATATCAGATTTCATTTTCAGTCATTATTGGGCCGCGGGTGAGGAGGAGGAAGCGTGTCCGAGCGCTGTATTCAGAGACAGGAAGCTGCTCGTGCGAATGCTGTATAGTTAAAACTGCTGAGTAATAGCAACTCGTCGTTCATGTTTCTCCTCATCACGCAGTCTACGTTTATAAATCACCTCAGATAAAACACTGGAATGAACGCGACGGACCTGCGAGAAAACCTCCCGCTGATACAGACACTTCACCTCACGACTCGGCTGCTAGTGACGTGCTGTTTATCTTAAGTTCATGTGAACTAGCGTGACGAGTATTTAAAGAAGAAGCACGCAAACGTTACCTCGCGACGCAGATTCTCAGACGTGCGACTCTTCGGCCGCTTTAGCAGCTGGAGCAGGATCGTACGTCTCCGCCTGGTCTCCACGTGTTCCCCGCTGTCGCGATCGATCTCGTCAGAACCGCCGATTTTAGCGTGAAGCGTTTAAGAGTCGACGGTTTCTGTCGCCAGTGTCGATTTGTACTCGCGGTGTATTTACGGTAGCGGTAGGGCTTGGCGTCGGCCACCCAGAGTTCACACAAGCACGAGGACATTTGTTGTGCGGAATTGACCGAGCAGCGAGTCAAACACACCCCTCTGTGTCACGCGGCGTTAGCATTGTTGGTTTAAGATGTGCACTTTGCTAGCGGTTTCATTTTCTGAGGTAAAAACAGATATGAATAAAAATTCTAAACCATTCTGCAAACTACACGAGCGCTGTAGCTGAGATTAGCGAGGGAGGAGCGACTCCTCAGCAGTAGCGATATGAATCAGCAGCTAGCAGCAGGTGATGATGATGATGATGATGATGATAAACCCCCAGTGGTAGCACCTACCTTCAGCGTGTCCTCTATATCTATTTAAAGAGATATATTTTAATATATATATATTTTAATATTTTTCCTGGACTGCATCGTTTCCTGTGTCCCGGTCACACAGAGTCCTTCTCCTCACTAGTCACCCCGGTTTACATTATGATCCTAGTTCGTCTACAGTTTAGGCCACGCCCATTTCTGTCTTAACTCCAGATACAGATACGGATACTGGGAGCACTCGACCGAGACAGATCCACGGCGTGGCATTGTGTTCCACCTCTACTATATACAGAAATATGATCTCAGAAATGAACTCATTATGAATTATCTTCCCCACACTGTCACATGCAGGAAAGGTTTGGGCGATAGTGTGTGTATGTGTGTGTGTGTGTGTGTGTGTGTGTGTGTGTGTGTAGCGGTGTGGACAATCACTCACACCCTATCTTTATTCTTTTAAATATGGATTTAAAAATGTAAATATGAAAATGGAGATTTTCACTGTGGGGGTTTAAACACTGGTGTATAATTGTGTGTGTGTGTGTGTGTGTGTGTGTGTGTGAGAGAGATATTTGTACATACTGTAAACACGGTCTGTATTTGTGTATATGATGTTGTGCCACATTTAAAGAACAGAGATGACATGATGACGTCACGCTGTGTAGAAATGGAATAAAACGGGTGTGGAGAATAAACAACGTCATTGTGAAGGTGTTAGTGGACAGTCCTGGGGGATTGGTCTGTTAATTCATTAATTAATTAATTGCATTCATTGAACATATCGCATTCTTTCTTCCTTCCCTTCGTAAATTCACAATTTTCCCTTCTTATTCTCCCTGTTTTTTAGTTTTCATTTGACTTTCCTTTGTCCTTCATGTACACCTCTCTGCCATGCCACCAGAGGGCACCCTAAACTGAATTTTTAACTTTTAAAATTGTTTTTGCTTATGCTCGTTTCCTGTTTGCGCAGTATACAAAGCATGTGAAGGTGACACTACATGGAAAGCCTTGCTGTTTGCTAGTCACTTGAGCAAGTCCTGACTGATCTTTGCTTTTCTGCCTTTGATATCCCCTTTGCTCTGGTGTTTATCTGACTGTCTATGCGTCAGCTTAAGCCTTTGTGTATGACCCTGAACTGTTCGTTGTTGCTGATCATCCGGGCCCCAACGTGAGTAACTCTTTTCTCTAACCTGGAAGTAACTCACTTCCTCACTTGTCTAGTGCTACCTGATCGATCTGATGGTTCTCCGGGCAAATGCAAGAGTTTCCTCATGCCACGTGATGTTTACGAGTGCACCCTCAGCCTTTTCTAGAGGAGCGGATAAAATTCACCAGGTCCTCGCTTTACTCAGCAGAAGAGCGCTCACTTGGGCCACTACATTTAGCCCAGTTATGCAAAACCTCTTGTGGAGTTTGAAAAGTAGGTGCAAGGCCACAACAACTCGCTTTCCCTAAACCGGATTATCAGGTCAACACCTCCTCAGCCTGCTGCCCTCCAGGTCACGGATCAAGACACTGATGTCCATCCATCCATCTACTATAGCGCTTATCCTACTGAGTCACGAGGAACCTGGAGCCTATACCAGAAAGCATCGGGCACAAGGCGGGGTACACCCTGGACAGGGGGCCAGTCCATCACAGGGCACAATCTCATACACCCATTCATACACTACGGACACTTTGGATACGCCAATCAGCCTACTATACATGTGTTTGGACTGGGGGAGGAAACCGGAGTACCCGGAGGAAACCCCCGCAGCACGGGGAGAACATGCACACTCCGCACACACATGGCCCCGGCGGGACTCGAACCTCGGACCCTGGAGGTGAGAGGCGAACGTGCTAACCATCAGAGAACTTCTCGACTCTAAGAAACTGGGTATCACCGTGTACTACCTGGTGGACTGGAGTGGGCGGTGGCCCAGAAGAGACGACAGAGTCATTCAATACGTTTTAGCTCATCAGTGCCTTCCACAGCGAACACTCAGACCACCCTGCCTTGAGACCCAAAGGCAGACCCTGTTGCAGGGGTGGTTTGGCTTCAGGAGCCGCCCTCAGGCAGTATTTCTGCAGGTTATAAATAGCACTAACAGCAAAACCTTGCCAGTCACTCAAAGTTCTGAGCTGTTTTTACTCTGATTGATCTTTGCGTATTAACCTGATTTGCAGGTGATCTGTTATCACTGTTGTGCGATTGTTCACGGTCACTGATTACACTTCTCTCTTCACTAATCAGACATAACTCTCTTCCGCCGTTGTCTAGACGTGTTCAGTGTTGCCGATTCGGGGACTGTAAACCTCTCGCACGTCTGGATCTTCACCGCATTCTTACGTCCTGTTAGTTACCTCATCCTTTATTCTCTCTTTTTCCTCTTTTCTCCTCACTTGATTTCCTTTATTTCTTTCTTTCTTTATTTGTTTTTTTCCCCCCACATGATGGGATTTGTTTCACTTCGTGAGTCCCCTAATCGCATCACATCACTCACCACTCACACAATTCCACTTGGCTGAGAACTCTCTCAATATTTATTTTTCTAAAATAAACCCCACCTGTAATTACATTTAAATCCAATTTAATTAAAAACATTATTGCATTCTTGAAAGAACACATGCAGCTGTGTATAAATGTCCTCCTCCTTCCTTCTCTTCACTCATCATCATCATTATCATTATTATTATTATTATTAGTAGTAGTAGTAGTAGTAGTAGTAGTCATACAGCTTTATTCTCGTGTTGTTTGAATGAGCCGTGTTCTGCAGTAAGCGAGCGAGACAAAGGTGAAGCTGAAGCAGGAGCAGATCATGTCCCGAGGGTGTGTTTACGCTGCGGAGCGGATGTGTGTTTCAGACAGAAGAAGAGCGTCGGGTTCCTCTCGGGGTGAAGGTGAGGAGGAACGTTGCCGTGTTTCAGCCATGTCGCAGCTCGTGCAGCTTCCGAGCCATGCTCTCCAACTCGTTCTCCATCACAGCCAAACTCTCCATCTCGGCGTCCTGCACCACAACACAAGCAGAACATGTTCCTCATGGTTCTTCTCCTAATGAATCAATTCAGCTAGAAACGTGCGACAGTGACTGTTCGAACTGTTCTGAGTGCTGAACCGAGTTCTCTTTAGCGGTTCATTACGCTTGGACGGTCAAATAAACACGAACGTCATGTCAAAATGCAGGTCTGGATGAGTGTTCATGTAAACACAGTCGGTTACGTCTTCAGTGAATGTAAACAGTTGGGGAATAATCCGAGGTGTGTCAGTACAGTATATTGGATCTACACACACACACACACACACACACACACACACACACACACACACACACACACAGGAGATCCCTCACGCGCTCGTTAGACTGAATAACTTCAGTACATTTCAGAAGAATCACTGTATAGGTGAGTCTCTGTACTCTCTCTCAGACTATGTAACTGTGGGGGAGAGGAATCACATCACGGTGTAGTGTGATACAATAACAACACAGGCTAATTTGTATTTTCATACACTTCTCCATAATATAATAAAGGTTCTACATATACCTCTATATCCCTTTTTTCTTTAAGACCATTTGTGATAGGAAACTAGTCGAGGTGAAGATGACATGAAATAAAGATATTAACAGCGATGGCGAGATGTAATAGAGGGATTAGATTAGATCAGAATAGATTTTTCGTTACGTTTATGTTGCCATCGGTTTGTGAAGGTTAAAATATTAATTTGGCAACTCAGTGAATTCCAATTCCAAATCTTTTTTCAATTTAATTTCTTTCTGGACTCGACTCGGACTCGGCCATTAAGAACTCGGACTTAAGTCCGACTCGGCCCCTTTTGGACTCTGACTCGATTGGTTAAGGACTTGGTCTCAAGTGGGACTCGACGAAGGTGGACTCTGACCCAACACTATGTCCTAGTCAATCCACCGAGCAGCATGATTTGGGGAGGAACCCGAGGAGAACATGGAGAGAGAACACATGACACTCACAGACCTGAGCTCAGGATCGAACCCTGGACCTTCCTGTTTTCTTTCTTTCTTCATTCGTTCCTTCCCTCCTTCATCTCTTCAGGCGTTCTTTCATTTTTTGTTCTGTAATTCTTCACTTTTTCTTTTGTTCTTTCTTTCTTTCTCAAATTCTCTATTTCCTATTTTTTTTTTTTTACTTTTCTCCTTCCTACTCTTTTGTTCACTCATTATTTATACAGTGATGAAGGCTGACATCATCATCATCATCAGTACTGGTGCAGGTATGGTATTACCTCAGTCTTCTTGGTTGCACTGCCCTCCTCAGGGTCTCTTCCTGCCATCATCCGAAGCTCCTGTTCCTCAGGGCTCTTCCACGCCTCCTTGGAGTGATGCGGCGCCTCCTGCTGGCCATAAGCCTTGTGGCGGACTGGCTCTCTGCTCCAACTCAAGTGTTTCTGCTTTCCCACACCTCCCTTACTCTTCTCCACAGACTCCTCCTCCTGCTCCTCCTCCTCCTGCTCCTCCACATGTGTGTGTTCTGGAGCTCCAGCTGCTCCTGCCTCATCTGCTGAAGGAAACAAATCATCATTCGTTACGTCTCACCTTTATTTCCACCCCTCCATCACAGTAACATCAGTATCAGCTGTCCTCTATTTAACACGTATGGAAGGAGTCTCCAGTGTCAGTGCTTTGTAACAGTCAGAGGTGAAGCTGTAACTTCACAGGAATCACACAGAGCTCATAGAGATGGTCTCACTATTGATTCTACATTTACCTTCCGCTCAGGAAGAGACCCTTGACACCTGGAGTGTGTTATTTATTCAGTGGGAAGAGGAACAGGACAACAACACAAGTGTAAACATTCCCTGACTGCATCGTGTTATTCTATTAAAATCCTTTAAAAGGTTACAATCTGCTAAGAATGCTTACAGATTTCATGAAAAACTGCAGATGCTATGAATATGCATGATTATGCAAATTTGGGAACGCCCTCTCGCCTTCCTGCCGTCGCTCAGACCTTAATATCACTGACTGCCAGTAAACTAACTCACGTTAATCACTGAGCAACACCATAACAACATCCCGTTGTTATTTACGTCAACATTTTGTCGTACAATGTTACCGTGACGACCATCACGTATCTATCGCTAACCCTGCGTTCACGTTAGCAGGCCGCTCGTGTCACTTCCGGTTTGTTGCTTGTAGGCGTGGCACTAACCAGCGTGAAAACCTCGTTCTCAGACTAGATTAGCAAAGCAAGCTAACTGTAGCGGCGACATCCACTCACCAGACGCACCAACGAGCTCTACTTCCTGCCAGGCTTTATTTCTCTCCCTGTCTCTGTACACGTTTAATTAGAGGCCGGATATGACAGGATCAAGATGATTGCGGGTAGGAGACACAGACGTGATCGTAGAAGAGAAGAAATGTCGGATTAAACAAGCTTTAGGATTGGAATGGTCAATCGTTCGGATTCGTCGCTCCGTCTAATTTGCATATAATGACTCCGCTTTTCAACTGTTGCTAATTTAGCTAGCTATTTAGCTTAGCATGCAGGTTTCGCAGCTAACCGTTTCCTGTCATCCTCTCATCATTTGCATATTGACATGTGATTAGTGCACAAGCCGAGGTCACATGGCTTCAATGATTTAAATAAATAGTGTGTGTGTTCTCGAGTGAATTTAATGTGTAAAGTGCCATCACCTTCTTCCTCTTCCTCACTGCTTTCGGTTTTCTTCGTCACCGCCTCTTCTGCCTTCTCATCTCCCTCGTTCATTTCCTCGTGGCTGGTGATGACACCATTCACCTGAGACTCCTGTTCCTTCTCCTCCTCTGCTCCTCTCTCCTTCACCGTCTCCCCCGGTGTCAGGACGGCCATCAGCATGGACTGATCTGTCAGAAGCAGGAGGACGGATCATGTCACACAGTGTCCTCCACTAATATTGGCACACTTGATAAATATGAGTAAAGAAGGCTGTGAAAAATTGTCTTTTTACCTTTTGTTTAAAAAAAAAAAATCACACAAACACTTGTCAAATATAGGTGCGCAACAATTATTGGCACCCATTTAGTCAATACTTTGGTTGGAGAATACATGGTGATGGATCTGAGAGCGTTCCTCCATATGGAATCTCTCCAGATCCTTCAGATTTCGAGGTCCACGCTGGTGGACTCTCCTCTTCAGTTCACCCCACAGGTTTTCTATGGGGTTCAGGTCAGGGGACTGGGATGGTCAGGGCAGGACCTTGATTTTGTTGTCAGTAAACCATTTTTGTGTTGATTTTGATGTATGTTTTGGATCAATGTCCTGCTGGAAGATCCAACCACGGCCCATTTGAATCTTTCTGTCTGAGACAGTCAGGATTTCATTTAATATCTGTAGATATTTGATAGAGTCCATGATGCCATGTGTCCTAACAGAATGTCCAGGTCCTCTGGCAGAAAAAAAGTCCTAAAACATTAAAGATCCTCCTCCATATTTAACAGTGGACATGAGGTACTTTTCCACACGGCTACCTCTCTGTGTACTCCAAAATCAGCTTTGGTGTTTATTACCAAAAAGCTCTAGTCTATACCTAAAGATGTTTGTTTTCACCTGCAGGGTCCTGGAGATATTGGGCGTGGTCAGGTCGTTCCTCTATTCCTTTCTTAGATCTCTCATTGGCTCCTGGGAGGGGAGAAGGCGGAGTTAAAGACATGACTCGAAAAAAAGGGAGAGACCTAACTGAATAAAACGTCTGAGAAATTCGCCGACCTTCTCCAGCAATGTCCTGCAGCTCCTGGAGGAAGTTCTGGTGACGCAGCACGGTCACGAGTCTGTCATCTACACACACACACACACACACACACACATACACACACACACACACACACACACACACACACACACACACACACACACACAACACACACACACACACACACACACACACACACACACATACATACATACACACACACACACACACACACACACACACACACACACACACACACACACACACACACACACACACACACACACACACACACACACACACACACACACACACACACACAGGAGACAGTGAGTAGAAGTGTTCACAGTAGACAATGAGAACCCGATTAAACAAATGAGACAAAAATATTACACTTGGTCTTTTATTTATTGATGAAAATGATTTAATATTACATATCTGTGAGGGGGGAAAAGTATGTGCACCCTCGTTTTCAGTATGTGGTGTGAGCCCCTTGTGCAGTAATAACTGCAGATAAACGTTTGGGGTAACTGTTGATCAGTCCTGCAGATCGACTTGGAGGAGTTTATCCCGTTCCTCAGTACAGAACAGCTTCAACTCTGGGATGTTGGTGGGTTTCCTCACATGAACTGTGTGCTTCAGGTTCTTCCACAACATTTCTACTGGATTAAGGTCAGGACTTTGACTCGGCCGTTCCAAAACATTCACTTTATTCTCCTTTAACCGTTCTG
>CM022779.1:14380565-14400565 GCA_012411365.1 Ameiurus melas
GAAGAAACACAGGATATTACAGATCCAGTCAAATGACAGACACACACTCGGGATGCTTGTTGGTTTTTCCGATCCAGAATCCAATTTCCGTCGTCGTGACCTGACGAGATGTTCATCAGGGAGATAATAAAGCGTGCTGGCGTGAGCGTGGGCTCGGTGTTTACTCTGCATCACACGGCCACGTAGCACCTCGGAGACGAACAGGAGCCGGGGATTATTACAGGACACACCTGCGTGGGATTGTTTGTTCGAGGAAACCGTGAAATCCGATCAAAGCGTTACCGTGACACCGGGACACGTGATCCGTTTTTGACTTCAATCGCACTGTTAACGGAAACTCGGCACGGTTTTTAGGAAGAGCAGCGAGGCGTGCAAGCAGAGCTGTGTGTACAGCTTTATTTAAAGAGGATGAAACGCACATCTCAGGTCGTGCCATGTCAGTAATCGCGTTACTTCAATCCAAACACCTCGCTCCGCTGGCCTCGGGGCACTCACCAGTGTTCAGACTAACCTCGGGCCGCTGGTGTCCGAGCGAGCTCGGGCTTCTCCTGCTAAACCAGTTAGAAGAGCGTTAGCGTGGGTGAACTGGAGCCGAACCGCTTCATACCCGCTCAGGTGGATCAAGAAAGGTCATCAGGTCAGAGGACGCGATGTTCTCGTCAAACAAACGAGTGCTGCGGCCTTCCTGTAATCTTTTTATTGATTTATTCAGGTCTGAAGGATGTTCAGATGGTCTTAAGAGTTAAATTCCACTCAAAAACACAATGAATATATTATACAGAGTTATACAGAAATATTTGTGAAGTAAACAGTGATCCTGGTGATGTCACAATGAGACATTATTATTATTATTATTATTATTATTATTATTATTATTATTGCTAGCGCAGGTACAATGGAGTTTAGAGAAACTCATTTCAGTAATCTCAGATATAAGTAATGACACTCGGGTTTTTCTCAGAACGCGGTGCAGCTGGTCGACGAGGAGACTCGTCTCGGCTAGCGAGACGTCTACGAGATAACGACCGAGACGGTGTCAGCATGGAAGCTTTGGAAGCTGATCTACTAGAGCAGAGTGTACAGATGGCAGACTAAAGCGCCGCCGCATCGCTTTCTCTAGGCAGAGACAGCGAGAGATGAAGCTAAAGCCCACCAGCAGGTAGTCGAACGGCATTGTGGGTAATGGTGGGCACTGTCAACCGAAGAAATGAAAACAGACCGACATGATGATGAACACTGTTGTGATATTGGAAAGACTAATATGCAAATCGTTATATGGGGGAGTTTCCCGGCACGATCTGGCTCCGCCTACTTATCCAGCCTGATTCCTGTATCCCTGCATGTATGCCCTGATGATAAACTAAGACATCAGATAGCTGCACTCTGTAAATAGTGGCCAATTGTGACTGGACGTGGTATTAGAGGGGTTCCATTACTTTAAATCAATAGTTTCTTTTCTCGTGATTTTTGTGGAGTCACGGTATAAAATGTTGGAGAATCACTAGAGTACTGCAGGGGGACGGGGTATGATGCTTCATGCTGCAGGTTCCATGTCTAGCAGGAGAAAAGGAAGGACACGAGCGCGGAGTGGAAGAGGAGCGCGGCGAGCCGAGCTCCCGCAGGGACAGACGCGTCACTCCTCACAGCACGCGGCTTGGTGTAGATGTACGGGTGGTCCTGGATTTCAAATACCACAAGACAAAGAGAGAGACGAGAATAAATAATAAAAAAAACAATGATCAGGAAATGGATGAAGTTTGAAGAGAAGGTGATGAGACTTGTAAAAGAGAAGAAGCTTTACCGGAGGAGGACACACGAGCTGAATCGGGGTCGAAAAACTCTCAACCATAAGCTTCTCCCCTTCAGGCTGGAACTGAGACGTGATAAAGAGAAGGAACGCCATCAGAACGGGTCTCAATGCCGCAGCTAGAGTTTGTGCCTAAAGCCCTATTCGGACGGGATTCGTTTTCCACCTGGATAAATCTTTGGTCAGTTTAGTCAAATGTTCATCTAGACCTGATCTTACTGCGTAATATTATAAGAGTAGAAGCAGCTCTTCTAGACCATTTATTATGACTGTGATGGGAATTTCAATTCTTTCAGCGAATCAAATTATTCGACTCAGACGACCAAACGAGTCGACTCTTTCGGCTCCCGAACGGCTCGTATGCTGCGTGTGCGTCGGCTCGAAAGGTTCACACCTGAAGGAGCTGTTTCAGTTGCTAACTATGTTTTCATCCAAGAAAAAAGAATCGGAATGCCGCGCAAAACATTTTAACGAATAAAGCGGCGTTCCCAATGCACGCGTTCAAGAGGAAAAGACACCGTCACTTCCGGCGACACTGGCACAGATTATTGGTACGAACAGAAAGGAGTGAAAACGTGGGAGTCACTGTGGCTCTTTTTCCCCCAAATATAATAAACGACTTCAGAGCGTGCAGACGAAACGCTGTCTCGCACCTCATGTTATCGTGCGGATGTCGGAATCGCGTGAGACGGTTCCGGGAGGCGATCGTTCCAAATCATCTCGATGACAGCTCAGGACTAAAACAACATTTGAGCTGATGTGGAACTTGACTGGTCCACTGGGTAGCAGGTATGCAGACCCACGCGCCCCAGTTCACTCAGACAAACACACTGCGCTCGTTTTACTTCTCTGTGCCAATTATCCAATCACATGATTTGGTGAGGCAGTCACATGACGTTTTTGATGCGCATCCAGGAGTATATTGGGTAAATGTGGGGAGGGGCAGCTCAGTGGTGTTGGTCTACTGCTCAGAAGGTCGTGAGTTCAAGCCCCAGCACCACCAAGCTGCCACAGTTGGGCCCTTGAGCAAGACCCTTAACCCTTAAGTGCTCAGATGTTTGAACGAGATAAAGGATAAAACATCTCTCTCAGGCTCAACTCACCATGTTGTTCCAGAGACCTTTGGCCAGCTCTTCGTGTCCTTTAATGGTGAAGTGGAAGCAGTCCGGGGTGAAGAAGCTCATGTCAATCTTCCCGTTCTTACCAGAAGAAGAGAGGTGCAGCACACACACGTTACAGCACACGCGAACGACTTCGCGGGAATTTGACTTGGTGGTTTTATTCTTTTCGAGAAGTTTTTTTTGTTTAATTAAATGAAATCTGTTTACTCTAGAGCAGAACCTAAAACCTTCTCAGATCATCTATGTATCATAGAATTAACGCCACACGAGCTGCTAGCTAGCTAAACTCCTAGCATTAATCAGTTTATACTTGGCGTCCACATTTCCCGGTTGCCTAGTAACCGTGTTTTGTTTTTCTCTTCTCGGGTTGAAGACACAAAGCGACATTATCAAGACAGACTCTTACCGGAAGTCGTGGAGGGTCTGCGTGTTTCAGAAACGGCTGAAGAACCACAGCGAAGTCGCTTTTGAAGAAGCGGTCAGTATGGAGAAGCTGCTCTAGGGCTTTCTGGGAGAACAACAACAACAACAACAACAACAACAGAAGTAATTTAGCACATAAAATAATAATAATAATAATCATCATCATCTTTATTTACTGTATATAGCCTGCTTGAGCTGAGTGAAATGCTGGCTCTGCTACTTCAGAATATCAGATTAAAATTCCTCAGAAGTCGTGATTGGATTACGTAAGATGATGCATTTCCTTTTAAATCAGGAACAGCCAATAGCGTTCGAGATACGCCACGCACGCGCCCAATCTACACAACCTTAGCGCCCTAGCTGAACATGGAGAGCAGAGAAGAGTTTAACAAGGCTTTTTTTTTCCAGCTGTGGAATATTTCTGCGTCCACACCTGTCCATTTTAAGCACGACGGTTTCCTTGGCAACGAGATGCTGTGAGTTTGTGGAGTTCTGCCGTGTGCTTTTTAGTCAAGGTCACGCGTGACGAAGAACCGCAAGGTCGTCGCCGGGAGATGAAAGCGATTTCCCCAAAAAATCCATAAATTTAGATGAATAAGACTGGCTGTTCAATCAGAACAAAAGTAATGGCACCGTCTAAAAGAAGGAAGAGCTACATTACTGCAAGATTTATTCGTGTTTAAGAGGTGCTTTTCTCACCGTGTAGTCACCATTAGTCTTTTTCAGATTTATCTTGACATTTTATGGAGGGTTGTGGGCGTGGCTAAATGTAAATGAGCCGTGGCCGTGCTTGGCCGATAGAAGTGACGCCAGTTAGAAAATCAGTGAAAGCGTTTAACGAGCGCGAATTACACGCCGAGGAGATTAATATGAACGAAGAACAATAAGGAACCTAAAACAGAACCCTGTGGGACACCGTAGCACACTCTACATTACCACAAAACATTACCACTGACGCCAACACATTCACACACGTTCACTCAGAAACTTCAACATCCCTTAAGTACACGGCCACCACTGAGACGCCACCGAGCGACCTGTAGAGCTTTCATTCCCTCATACTCAGGGTTTTATCTTCACACCTGGAACTGGAGGTTGATGTCAATCAGCTCTTTAAGCTCAGCGGAGTCCGAGGCTGGCTTCACCAGACACGAGCAGAAGGACCTGAGGAGATTGGACCAGGTTTGTGAAGAACGAATTAACGTCCCTCGTGGGACACTGAATAACATTTCTTTAAATTAGACACTAGGTTTATTTAAAAATAAATAAATATAATAAATAAATAAATATAATAAATAAATAAATATCTCATTTTGCCTGGATTTAATTCCCACTGCGTTATTTATTCATTCATTCATTTATTTATTTAAATCTCCTGTTTAAACCCGATGCAGAGGAACATGTACAGAACCTCTGGAGTAGACAGCCAGGCGTGGGCATCTGCACCTCCCTCAGCGTCTCCATGGGTAAAATCTGAACCACGTTCACGATCATTCGAGGAACCTGAAGACAAATAAAGAAACAGCGACGGAAATTCCACTCGGATCAGTCGACTCAGCTCACCAGTAAGAGTCGACTCTTTCGGCTCCTAAACGACTCGGTATCTCTTTATTCCTCCAATACGGTCAGAGTCGTCGCTCTAACACTTAAAATGTTCAGTTAACCAAACACTACACCGAGAAGGGCTTGGAGAGAGGAGTGGATTAATACTGGGATTAGTCGGGTGGTGGAATAAACCGCAAGGTGGGGGTAAAGACTGGAGCTGGGTGATATCATGAGATCATATCGACATCGTGATAAATGACGGAATGGGATATTTTCATATCCTGGATATCGCGATGTATTTTCACTCATTATTTAAAACAATCACAAAGAGACTGGAAGCAGCTCGTGTGCTCGATAATTTATACTTACATTTTTATTTCATTTCGACGTTGAACTGTTTCTCCTGATCACGGTTAAAGATTGGGATTGATTTCTATAAACTGCATTATTTTTGTGGACATGAAATAAAGTGCGTAGTTTTTTGTCATTAAGAAAACCTTTATACCGAGTGATGCAGGAACATCTCAGAGAAGACAGAGTGAGGGTTAGAGTCAGAGTCAGTGTGTGAGTTAGAGTCAGAGTTAGAGTCAGAGTCAGAGTCTGAGTCAGAGTTAGATTCAGAGTCAGAGTGTGAGTTAGAGTCAGAGTGTGAGTCAGAGTTAGATTCAGAGTCAGAGTGTGAGTTAGAGTCATAATTAGATTCAGAGTCAGAGTGTGAGTTAGATTCAGAGTCAGGGTTAGAATCAGAGTCAGAGTGTGAGTTAGAGTCAGAGTGTGAGTCAGAGTCAGAGTTAGATTCAGAGTCAGAGTGTGAGTTAGAGTCAGAGTGTGAGTCAGAGTTAGATTCAGAGTCAGAGTGTGAGTTAGAGTCATAATTAGATTCAGAGTCAGAGTGTGAGTTAGATTCAGAGTCAGGGTTAGAATCAGAGTCAGAGTGTGAGTTAGAGTCATAATTAGATTCAGAGTCAGAGTGTGAGTTAGATTCAGAGTCAGGGTTAGAATCAGAGTCAGAGTGTGAGTTAGAGTCAGAGTGTGAGTCAGAGTCAGAGTTAGATTCAGAGTCAGGGTTAGAGTCAGAGTCAGAGTGTGAGTTAGATTCAGAGTCAGATTTAGAGTTAGATTCAGAGTCAGAGTCAGTCACGGCTGCAGGATAATCAGTGATTTGAGGAAAGTCGTAGCTCTGTCACGCGAGTGCAGGAATGAATCATTAAGCGTGTAATATGATACAGATTTACTGTTTATCTGTTTAAATAAAACAGCCGAAATATAGCCAAAAATACACGTTATTATATACTTATATTATTATACACTATATTATATACTTATATTATTATACACTATATTATATACTTATATTATTATACACTATATTATATACTTATATATTATTATACACTATATTATATACTTATATATTATTATACACTATATTATATACTTATATTATTATACACTATATTATATACTTATATTATTATACACTATATTATATACTTATATTATTATACACTATATTATATACTTATATATTATTATACACTATATTATATACTTATATATTATTATACACTATATTATATACTTATATTATTATACACTATATTATATACTTATATATTATTATACACTATATTATATACTTATATATTATTATACACTATATTATATACTTATATTATTATACACTATAATATATACTTATATATTATACACTATATTATATACTTATATATATTATACTATTTATATTTAATATTATTTATTTTTTTTCTATTATAATATATATATTATTTTTATATATATAATTATCAATATCATTATATAACCTTCATACACATAATACTTATATATTTATACAATTATATACTTATTTATTATACTATATAACTTATATTATCAATTATAATATACAATATTATATTCCTATATTATATCATTATTATATATTATATATATAACACTAAAATAAACAAAAAATTATTATTATACAATTATATACTTATATTTTATACACTATATATATACTTATATATTATATACTTATATATTATTATACTATATTATACCATTATATACTTATAATTATTATAACATTTATATACTATATTATTATAACTCATTATAACTTATTTAACATATTAATAAATATACTATATTATATACTTATATTATACACTATATTATATCTATATATTATTATAAATTATATCATTTTATACTCATTATATACTATATTATTATACATATTTATACTTATATATTATAATATATACTATATATTATACAATTTATACTTTATATATATACATATTTATATACTTATTTATTATCACATTATACATATATATCTATTTATTTACATTTATATCTATTTTATCTATATATATACTATATATTATTATACACTAATTATATACTATATATTATCATATTATATACATATATTATAACTTTATATACTTATATATTATACTATATTATATACTTATATTATATATATATATATATACAATTAAATATATATTATTATCACTATATTATACTATTATTATACACTATATTATATACTTTATTATACACTATTATATACTTATATATTTATACACTATATTATATTATACTTATATACTTATATATTATATACACTATATTATATACTTATATTATTATACACATATTATATACTATATATTATTATACATAATACATATATTATTATAAATATTATAACATATTAATATATTATTATATATTTTATACAAATTAATACTTATTATTATACACATATTATATACTATTATTAAACTATATATATACTTATTATTATACACATAAAAAATATAAAATATATTACAAATATATTATATATATTATATTTATATTATATACACATATTATATATTATATTATTATACACATATTATATACTTATATTATTATAATTAATACTTATATATTATTATACACTATATATATATATATATATTATACACTATTAATATATATTATTATACTAATTATATACTATATATTATTATACCATATATATATACATTAATACTATATTATATACTATATATTATTATACACTATATTATATCTTATATATTTTATCATATTATATACTTATATTTATTATAACATTATATACTTATATATTAAAATATTAATACTAAATATTAATATTATAACATATTATATACTATATTATTATACACTATATTATATATATAATATTATAACTTTATTATATACTTATATTATTATACACTATATTATATACTTATATATTATTATACACTATATTATATACTTATATTATTATACACTATATTATATACTTATATATTTTATAACTATATTATATACTTATATTATTATACATATTATATACTTATATATTATTATACACTATATTATATACTTATATATTATTATACACTATATTATATACTTATATATTATATATATTATATACTATATATTATTATACACTATATTATATACTTATATATTATTATACACTATATTATATACTTATATTATTATACACTATTATATACTTAATATTATTATACACTATATTATATATATATATTATAACATATATTATATACTTATATATATTATACACTATATTATATACTTATATTATTATACACTATATTATATACTTATATTATTATACACTATATATATATATATTATTATACCTATTATATATATATTATTATACACTATATTATATACTTATATTATTATACACTATATTATATACTTATATATTATTATACACTATATTATATACTTATATTATTATAATATTATACTTATATATTATTATACACTATATTATATACTTATATATTATTATACACTATATTATATACTTAGATAATACTATATTATATACATATTATTATATATATTAAATATATTATATACACTATATTATATACTTATATTATTATACATATATTATATATTATATTATTATACACTATATATATATATATATTATTATACATATATTATATACTATATATTATTATAACTATATTATATATATATATTATTATACACTTCATTATATATATATATTATTATACATATTATATACTTATATATTATTATACTATATTATATACTATATATTATTATAACAAACTTTACACTATATTATATATAAATTATTATACTAATTATATACTTATATTTATACACTATATTATATACTTATATATTTTATACACTATATTATATACTTATATATTATTATATACTATATTATATACTTATATTATTATACACTATATTATATACTTATATATTATTATACACTATATTATATACTTATATATTATTATAATATATTTATATATATATATATTATATATACTTTATATACTTATATATTATTATACACTATATTATATACTTATATTATTATACACTATATTATATACTTATATATTATTATACACTATATTATATACTTATATATTATTATACACTATATTATATACTTATATTATTATACACTATATTATATACTTATATATTATTATACACTTCGTATATACTTATATATTATTATACACTATATTATATATTATATATTATTATACACTATATTATATACTTATATATTATTATACACTATATTATATACTTATATATTATTATACACTTCATTATATACTATATATATTATTATACACTATATTATATACTTATATTATTATACACTATATTATATATATATTTTATACACTATATTATATACTTATATATTATTATACACTATATTATATACTTATATATTATATACTTATATATTATTATACACTATATTATATACTATATATTATTATACACTATATTATATACTTATATATTATTATACACTATATTATATACTTATATTATTATACAATATTATATACTTATATATATTTATACACTATATTATATACTTATATATTATTATACACTATATTATACACTTATATATTATTATACACTATATTATACACTTATATATTTTATACACTATATTATATACTTATATTATTATACACTATATTATATACTTATATATTATTATACACTATATTATATACTTATATTATTATACACTATAATATATACTTATATATTATTATACACTATATTATATACTTATATTATATACACTATATTATATATATATATATTATTATACACTATATTATATACTTATATATTATTATACACTATATTATATACTTATATTATTATACACTATATTATATACTTATATATTATTATACACTATATTATACACTTATATATTATTATACACTATATTATACACTTATATATTATTATACACTATATTATATACTTATATATTATACTATATATTATATACTTATATTATTATATACTACTATTATACACTTATATATTATATACATACATTATATACTTATATATTATTATACACTATATTATACTTTATATATTATTATACACTATATTATACACTTATATATTATTATACACTATATTATATACTTATATATTATTATACACTATATTATATACTTATATATTATTATACACTATATTATATACTTATATATTATTATACACTTTATTATATACTTATATATTATTATACACTATATTATATACTTATATATTATTATACACTATATTATATACTTATATATTATTATACACTATATTATATACTTATATATTATTATACACTTCATTATATACTTATATATTATTATACACTATATTATATACTTATATATTATTATACACTATATTATATACTTATATTATTATACACTATATTATATACTTATATATTATTATACACTATATTATATTAGTTTTTTTAAAGCAAGTATTTAGTTGAGTCTGGCAAAAAAAAAAAAACATTTATTTTCCTTTAAATAGTTTGTTATGGAGAAAGTCCGTGAAGCGGATGATGACAGAGAACTACAGAGGATTATATCCATTTACAGTAAATCTCTCTGGTGATTTTTTGAGGTGATTTACAGCTGATATTTTACTAAAATATATATATATATATATATATATATATATATATAAGAGCTTTAAAATTAACTGTACACGAGCGTGGATACGAAGTGTGAAAGGGTTCATAATAACGCAGTGTAAAACCTGCACATTTACTCATAATGAACTCCTGCGTTCACATCACAGGCTCTCGTCCCACACACTGGAGACGGAGGAGTTTAAATCGTCCGCAGGTGCGTTCACACCAGGAATCGGGTGTTTGGGGAAATCCAGCGGGTGTGAATTGGGTTTGTGTAAACGGACGCACGTGGAGGTTTTATTTTTCTACCTCGTTCATCAGCATCTCCAACGACGTGGCCATGTAGTGGATGAAGTTCTCCACTGAGAACAGCGACTGTGTGAATAAACAGAGGAACAGAGGAATGAAAAGCACCGAGAGACTCTGAGACTATGATTCTGGAGTAAGAAGAACAATAATACAGATATAGATTTAGATACGCTGTTACTCGGTCTACACTAAACACGTTCCACGAGTGGAGCAGCTGGAACTCTCGACCTTGTCCTTGCAGTAATCACAGATATCGTTCATGCCGATGAGAACCGTCAGCAGTTTCCAGTCCTCATCGAAGTTAACGTCCTGAAGTTAAAATACCATCATAAATGTCATCCATTACAGAATAAATCACAGGGAGAAGAGCCGGAGAGCTTCAGAGAGGAATCATCAGGAACACTCCCCTTCTCTACAGGCTGGGGGTCTCACCTCTAACGTCTTCAGGGTGTCGATCAAATGCCGAGTCTGTCCAGGAAGATTACTTACACACACACACACACACACACACACACACACACACACACACACACACACGCGTAACACAATAACACAAGTGTGGTAGTTCACTTTACACCCATGAAATTGTTCAGAAGGTGTCGATGTGGATTAATGTTCTGTAACAGAAACCTACAAGGTGTTGTGTCCCGACACGGCCAGATTCAAACCCGTCTCACTGAACGGAGCCGGGGTACCGTGCACGGTTCTGCTCCGAGCCGGACCCACAAGACCGGGGTTAAAGAGTCTGAGGATGTCTGAAACACACACACACACACACACACACACACACACACACACACACAGTGCAGGTATGAAGGGTGACGTAAGTAAAGCTGGAGAACCAAAAAAATAAATAAATAACCACACATGAAGAGTGACACTGGAGAAGAACCATTTTTAGTTCCCTTAAGAACCTTTTGGTTGCTGTCTGAGCCACAGAGAAGAACAGAAACCCCACTGTACACGCAGCTGAAGGAAGAACCCTGTGGAAGGATCTCTGTGGTAATAAACCAGAAGTTTGTTGTGGCAAAAAAAAAAAAAACCCCGATCTGGACTGAAGAGATCTTCCAAGAACCAAAAAAAAAAAGGTTTTGTGTTTGGAAAAGCTTCTTTTGAATGATATCTCAGGAGAACTATGTTTTGGTTCCTTGAAGAACCTTTTGATGAATGGTCCTTGGAGAAATATTTTTATTGGTGCCAAATAGAACGAAAAAAGTGGAGCAAGTAGAAGAGAATGTGTTCACTGTGGCAGTACCATAAAAAGTTTGGATTGGGTTCTTTAGTACTGACTTGAGTTCTATCAGGAACCAAAACACCAACAGTGTTTCTGTTATGGTGTCATTTTAAAAGAACCTTTTCTTGCATCTTCATTTTGTTTTTTTTAACTATCCATGACCTTGGTATTATACGTTCCTCTCTCTCTCTTACTCTTAACCCAGGTAGAACCATATCATCTTAAGGTCGCGCTTTGATGAGTGGTTCTGTGACTATTCTGTTGCTGCCATAAACAGCTGAAGAACCATATCCCATAATATATACACAGATCAGCCATAACATTAAAACCACTGACAGAATAACATTGATTATCTCGTTACAGTGACTCAGTCAAGGTGTGGGATATATTTATTTATTATACGCAGCAGGTGAACAGTCAGTTGTTGAAGGTGACGTATTGGATGCAGGAAAAATGGGCAAGTGTAAAGATCTGAGCGACCTTTACATGGTCCAAATCGTGATGTCTAGACGACGGGGACAGTACTCTTGTGGAGTATTCCCGGTGTGCTCCAAGGAAGGAGCCCGATGAACCCAAGACTCACTGATGTGCGTGAGGAGTGAAGGCTAGTCCTTCTGGTCCAATCCCACAGAAGATCTACTGCAGCACAAACTGCTGGAAAAGTTCACGCTGGTTCTGATAGAAAGGAGTCAGAACACACAGAGCATCAGAGCTTGCTGCGTATGGAGCTGCGTAGCTGCAGAGTGGTCAGAACGCCCATGCTGACCTCCTGAACACCACCGAAACACCTACAATGGGCAGGTGTGCATCAGAACTGGACCATGGAGTGATGGAAGAAGGTGGCCTGGTCTGATGAATCATGATTTCTTTTACATCATGTGCAGGCTGGGTGCGTGTGTGTGTGTGTGTGTGTGTGTGTGTGTGTTACAGTGAAAGAGATTGTAGTGGTTTTATGTGTAATAAATGCTGAATAAGGGTTCAGAACTTACTTGCGAGTGTTATGACGTTCTGGAAGGTTCCATAACCGCCGATGCTGCACGAGATGTTAAAGATAAAAGACATCAGTGTTCACGTCAAGTCATTTCACCACAGTGCAACTGTTTCTGTTTAAATGTAGGATTAGATTTCTGTTTTATATATATATATATATACACACACACAGAGTACAGTATGTATGGAGCTGGGTGCAAAAGTTTGTACACCCTCCCCTCCAAATTCTCAAACTATCATTACTGTTTATTTTTTCCCCTCTCTCTTTCTTTCCTTTCCTTCGCTTCTGTGTATTTTTTTGTCTGAGAAAATTCCGATTTTTATATATATATATATATTTAAAAGCCGAGGGGGTACAAACTTTTGCACGGTAACGGTTCAGAGCGGGTGTATCGTGTAACAGCGTGTAACTGGTTGAATATGATGACCTGAAGGAGACGTGGCGGAACTCGATGGGTATTCCCAGCAAGGTGGAGGCGTTCGCCCCGATAGCCGTCTGTAATCACACAAAACAACCATCAGCATTCACTACACACACTACACACTGTACTGCGGAGTCCTGCGCTCTGATTGGTCAGAAACATTGGAGGAAAAACTGGAGGAAAGACCACGCCTACTTCACCTGGAACTGAGAGTTCACACTCACCGTAAGAGAATCTCCCAGAGCGGCAATCACCTTAATATCTGCTGCTTTCACCACTTCAACTGCACACACACACACACACACACACACACACACACACAATTATCAAAAACATCACAAATCCAAACTATGTTTGCAGAAAATATGTTCAGATAAAGATGTAAACAAATGAATAAATAACCACATTAATGATAATGAAAAAAAAGAAGAAGAATAAGAAAAATAAGAAGAAGAAGAAAAAAAAAAGAGGAGGGGGAAAAAAAAGAGGAGGAGAAGAAGAAAAAAAAAAAAAAAAAAAAAAAAAAAAAAAAAGAAGGTGGAAAAAAAAAAGGAGGATGAAGATGATGATGAAGAAGAAGATGATAAAAAAAAAGAAGAAGAAGGAGAGGAAGAAAAAGAAGATGAAGAAAAAAATAAAAAAAAAAAGAAAAAAAAGAAGAAAAAAAAAAAGAAGGAGGAAGAAAAAGAGGATGAGGAAAAGGAGAGGAGGAGAAAAAAAAAAAAGAAGAAGAAGAAGGAGAAGAAGAAAAATGAGATGATTATGAAGATGAGGATGATAATGATGATGATAATGTGATGATGATGATGATGAGGATGATGATGATGAAGATGAGGATGCTGATGAAGATGATGATGATGAGATGATGATTATGAAGATGAGGATGATAATGATGAAGATGAGGATGCTGATGAAGATGATGATGATGAGATGATGATTATGAAGATGAGGATGATAATGATGAAGATGATGATTATGAAGATAAGGATGATAATGATGAAGATGATGATTATGATAATGTGATGATGATTATGAAGATGAGGATGATAATGATGAAGATGATGATTATGAAGATGAGGATGATAATGATGAAGATGGTAATGATGATGATGAACATACAAAAAGAATCTGAATAAGTAAATATATAGCTAAATAAATACAGTTCTGCCCAAAAGTTTGTATACCCCTTGCAGAATCTGCTCAATCTTAACAAAATAAGACTGACCATAAAAATCCCGTAAATATGACCCCGTTCAAAAGTTTACACACCCTTGATTCTTAAAACCATGTGTGTCGTTACCTGAATGATCAACGGCATGATGTTTGTAGATTGTGTATTGTTTGTAAGCGGAGAAAAGCTTCGAATAAAAACAGCCTCATTGCTGTTGAACAAGGCCCGTCACCCTCATCTGCCCAGACGTGTAAAAAATGAGATGATTGTAAGTGGCTCTGGATAATCGAGGCGTGTAAACCGGCCTCCAGTCTGCTGCTTCATGAACACTTTATTAACGCTGTTGCTGTTGAACGACTCTCGGTTGACTTTACCATGTTGCGTTTGTAAAGATGATCAACAACATTCATCCAGACTGAAGTCAGGTGACATTGTTAAACAGAGGTATACGACTTCGAGTTGGTTCTCTCTCAAGGATGTCAGATGGTTACCTGAAGCGGGGACGGAGGACGACGGGGTCATGTCGGGACAGCCGAACGGCGGGTGTTTAAAACTCACGGGTCGGCTTTTCTCAGGATGTTTCTGTAACACCACACACACACACACACACACACACACACACATCACATCGAACACACAAGGTGTTGATTAGGTTTCTAGCACAGCAGCCCGGACAGTAGCGCAGGACTATATCGATGCGCTCGCTCGGATACGGTGTCGTTACTATGGTAACGGTCCGTTCACGCACGGATTAAACCACGAGTGCCGTCATTGCTACGGTGAAGTTTTCTGTAAGGAGGCGTTGCTGTATTTGAGGAATACTCCAGCGTCTACGCTGCTTCGGAACGGACGTAAAGCTGCAACTGGAAGTTTCCCGACATCTTCGGGGCAGAAGTTTACGCTTTCTTTGCGCTCTCTGTAGGAATGTTGTCGTGTTACCTTTAAGAGAGAGGAAAACGAGACGGAGGGAACACAACGTGACTGTGACTGGGCAGGTTACTGTGGTAGAAGAGGAGTACAACACTGGGGACGTGCTGCTATAGGAGCTGTGGAGAGGTGACCGCCGGGGAGGAGTTTACTGAAACGTCACAACACACGGTATAAAAGGGGTTCATGTATGAAACAGACCTTCCTCAGGGCTTCCTTGCTGTAATAGCCGAGTCCTTCTTCGTATTCCCTCTGCCACTCATCCCCTTAATGAGACACAACAAATAAAAACGGATCAAACAGTGTCAACTTTCACCGTCAGACAGCACCGGTGACCTTTGACCCCGAGACTACACCAGTCCAATCTTCATCCTCAGTGAAGCAGAGTTCTGTCCTGTTGGAGCGTCACACACTCCGCTCTCTCTCGCTGCTTCTAGAACTTACCTCCGACAGGACGAAAGGCGAGCAGGCACACTGCCACGGCCATCCAAAGCCCCTCCATGATGGTGTGTGTGTGTGTGTGTGAGAGAGAGTGTGTGTGTGTGTGTGAGTGTGGTTTGGACAATGGCTAAAGCACATGGTCAGAGCAGGTCATAATAGCAGGGCCCCCTTTTAGCTCACCTCACACACACAAAACACACAGTGCTACCGGGGCATTCACACAGTGGGGAGGGGGTGTAGTCATGTGACGTGAAATTGCCCAAGGGTTTAAAACTAACAATACTCAGACTGTGCATGATGAAACGTTTATAAAGTGTCTGATCAGAAACATTATCTGGGAAAGAGAATATGAAAGGTGGGGATGCGGGATGTGGGAATTCTACACTGATAGAACACACACAGATACAGTGATGACCTTCCTCCTCAATAACAGTGTGCTCTATAGCGTCCAATCCGTGCTCCAAAAATGTTATTTCATATCGGATGTGTGAAGTCTGGGTTAGTGGAGACAGGCAGGACTCCATGTCTCCTTAATCTTTTCCGCTGCTTCTTCATGTTCCTCTCTGGTTCCATCTGCTCTCTGTTTGTGTGGCAGAGCTGCTGGCAGGTGGAACGGGATCTTCTCCCAGATGTGAAGGGTCTATCCGACGTTTCCTGAGTGATGTAGCGGTAGGTCCGTGGCTGACAAAAATGTTATACTTTATTTATTTATTGAGGAAATGATCCAATGTTTCGTATCTGTGAGCGGTAAAAGTATGTGGACGTCTAGGATTATCAGTTTAATCTGACGGTGAGATTAGACTCAGGTGTTTTCAATCAATGGGATCATGACGAGGTGTGAGTGAGTGAGCGTTCTGTTTGATTTAAAGAACAGGGATCTGTCAGAGTCTGATCTTCACAGCACGTGTTTGTGGAAGTGTATCACAGCAAGAACAAAGGAGAAAGGAGAACACTGCATTCCAGTACAAGAACTTTATCCCATCTGTGAAACATGGTGGTGGTAGTGTCAGGGTTCTGGACCAGGACGACTCGCCATCACTGATAGAACAATGAATTGTGAATGATACCAGTGAAGTCTAAAAGAAAATATCAGGACATCTGTCCATGAACTGAATCTGAAGTGAAAGTGGGTCATGCGGCAAGAAAACGATCCCAAACACACGAGTCGTTCTACCACAGAACGGTTAAAGGAGAATAAAGTGAATGTTTTGGAACGGCCGAGTCAAAGTCCTGACCTTAATCCAGTAGAAATGTTGTGGAAGAACCTGAAGCACACAGTTCATGTGAGGAAACCCACCAACATCCCAGAGTTGAAGCTGTTCTGTACTGAGGAACGGGATAAACTCCTCCAAGCCGATCTGCAGGACTGATCAACAGTTACCCCAAACGTTTATCTGCAGTTATTACTGCACAAGGGGCTCACACCACATACTGAAAACGAGGGTGCACATACTTTTCCCCCCTCACAGATATGTAATATTAAATCATTTTCATCAATAAATAAAAGACCAAGTGTAATATTTTTGTCTCATTTGTTTAATCGGGTTCTCTTCATCTACTTTTAGGACTTGTGTGAAAATCTGAAGTTTTAGATCATATTTATGCAGAAATGTAGAAAACTCTAAAGGGTTCACAAACTTTCAAGCAGCACCCTACGTGAAGTACAAGTAGGGCTGGGCGATACGACGTTACGATACCGGATACATTTCAATGATCGATAATTTAGCTAACAAACTGTCTTCAAAACAGTCAAATAAACCAAAAATACATTAAAGTGAGACGCCTACGAAGACAATTAAAAACAAATCTACATTATATATATATATATCGCGTAATCTTTTATCACGATATGGGGATCATTTCGATATATATCGCCCAGCCCTGCGTGAGACACACCGCCTTCTTCACAATAAAACGAGACAGAAGTAATGCGACATTAAAAGAAATAATAAAAACCATGAAACCATCCCCACGCCGAGATGATTCATCACGTCCTCCTGAACGTTCACCTTCCACAGCTAGAGGTTCCAGGTCTCACAGATCACACGCATCACTAATCATTTGCATAATCACTTGTGATTGGTCCATAGTGTAGTGATGTCACAAAGTGAAACTCCAAAACTCTAAACATACTGAGGTGAACCGGGACGCTGTGGACTTCAGGGGGACTTTAATGGTTCTACTTGACGTACATTTTGTGCTGGAGAAACATCTTTGTAATAATTTATGGTTATAAATTAACTTCACTCGGGCAGGAACACACATCACAGCAAAGCATGCGAACGATTGGGGGTGTCTGGTGGTGGTTTTGAACGATTTCCAGTGTGTTTCATTTCTTACTTAGCAAAACAAAAACAAAAACAGTGGGACAGGGTACTTTTATTAGACGCATGTTAAACAGGGGAACGCGGAAGGTCCGTGGTGTCCAAAAGTACCGCACTAATCTGACACACACACACACACACACGAGAGGGAACCCTCGGTGTGTTGTACCCTGAGCCGTACGCTTTAGAGCCAAGTCCGTGTTCTCTAAGCGCATGGCGTGTGTGTATGAGAGAAAGACACCCCCACTGAGCATCATGGGAGTGGGTCTTGTCCCTTTAACTAATACTGGTGTGGGAGGAGAGAGCCACTCAGGCTCCGCCTTCCTCCCAGTCTCAGGTCTCTCGTGAGCGTCTAATTCACTGTATTCATTGTAGAACTTCAATCGCGGTCGGGTTCGGGGGCGGGGCCGGCCTGCTCCGGCTGGGGGGCGGGTCTGGGCGCGGCGGGCGGGGCTCTCGGTACGGGTTGGTGCTGTCTCTGTCTGTAGGCGATGACGGTACCCAGGAGTAGAGCGATCACGGTCATGAGGTAGAGATCCCACTCTGGACCCAGCAACTGGTCCAGATCCACCTGAGAGAGAAGCTCCTTCAGCTGGAGGAAGAGTGGAGACGAGATTTAACAACAACTCAAACAAAAAGGACTAAAAATGGTCTAGGAACGTTTCCGGCAACGACATCGTCGATTAACGGCGGGTTATAATGTTGCCATGACGACCACCACATCGTCACCGCTAATTAAAATCTTTAGTGGAGTTAGCTGAAGACTCTGTCGCTCTATAATGAGGACAAAGGTGTAGGAGATGTTTGTGAGAGAGAGAACACGAGAGAGAGAGAGAGCACAAGAGAAGAGAGAGAAAGAGAACGAGAGAACAAGGGAGAGAGAACAAGAGAGAGAATAAGAGAGAGAGAGAGAGAGAGAGAGAGACAGAGCGAGAGAGAGAGAGAGAGACAGAGCGAGAGAGAGAGAGCGAGACAGAGCGAGAGAGAGAGAGAGAGAGAGACAGAGCGAGAGAGAGAGCAAGAGAGAGCGAGAGACAGAGTGAGAGAGAGAGAGAGAGGGAGAGAACGAGAGAGAGAGAGAGAGAGAGAGAGAGACAGGAGCGAGAGAGAGCGAGAGAGACAGAGGCGAGACAGAGAGAGAGAGAGAGAGAGAGAGAGAGACAGAGAGAGAGAGACACAGCGAGACAGAGAGAGAGAGAGAGAGAGAGAGACAGAGAGAGAGAGAGAG
>CM022779.1:14405565-14614089 GCA_012411365.1 Ameiurus melas
CGTGAGGTGTAAACAGAGCGTGTGAGGTATAATCAGAGCGTGTGAGGTATAATCAGGGCGTGTGAGGTATAATCAGGGCGTGTGAGGTATAAACAGAGCGCGTGAGGTATAAACAGAGCGTGTGAGGTATAAACAGAGCGTGAGGTATAATCAGAGCGTGTGAGGTATAAACAGAGCGTGTGAGGTATAAACAGAGCGTGTGAGGTATAAACAGAGCGTGTGAGGTATAAACAGAGCGTGTGAGGTATAAACAGAGCGTGTGAGGTATAAACAGAGCGTGTGAGGTATAAACAGAGCGTGTGAGGTATAAACAGGGCGTGTGAGGTATAAACAGAGGCGTGTGAGGTATAAACAGAGCGTGTGAGGTATAAACAGGGCGTGTGAGGTATAAACAGGGCGTGTGAGGTATAAACAGGGCGTGTGAGGTATAAACAGAGCGTGTGAGGTATAAACAGGGCGTGTGAGGTATAAACAGAGCGTGTGAGGTATAAACAGAGCGCGTGAGGTATAAACAGAGCGCGTGAGGTATAACCCGAGTGTACGGGCGCTCACCTCCACAGCCGTGTGACAGGAGCGCATCACTCCGGTTCCTGTAGCGTGCATCTGAGCCAGGTTATAGAAGGCCAGGATGTGACCCGCCTGAGACGCCAGGTTAAAGAACTTCAGAGCCTGCTTATAGTCACGCTTCACTCCGATACCGTCTGACAGGAGATCACCACAATCAGAGTCAGAGCGACGGACTGACAATTTACACACCTTTCAACCACAAATAACAATGATGTTCGCTACAGCGCCCTCCAATAATATTGGCACCCTTGGTAAATATTCGCGAAGAAGGCTGTGAAAAATTGTCTATTGTTTAAATTAAAATAAATAAATAAAATCACAAACACTTATGGATATCAAACAACTGAAAACAACACGTTTATCCGACAATTGCAACAATTATTGGCACCCTATGAATTCATATGAGATATATTTGAAGTATATTCCCATTGATATTTTTTAAATTGTTTTAGTACACCTGGGTGAGTAGGAACAGGAAATTGTTCAACCATGACTTCCTGTTTCACAGGGGTATAAATATGAGGTAACACACAGGCCAAATTCCCTTAGTCATTCATAACGATGGGTAAGAGCGAGGAATGTAGCTGTGATGTGCGGCAAAAGGTCGTTGAGCTTCACACAATGGGGCGTGTCTATAAGAAAATATCACAAGCACTGAAAATGCCCATTTCCACCACCAGGGTAATAATGAAGAAGTTCCACATTGAATAAATATGAAGTTGCATATTTCTGATAGTATTTCACTGACTGTGAGCTTACGGTACAGAGAACAGAGACAAAGTCTAAGGACGAGGCCTGAAAGTGCACAGATCGACTCGTGTGCTATTCGAGAACCAAAATTCACACTCCCTCCCTCCCTCCCTCACACACACACACACTCACTGTAGTACATAGTTCCCAGCTGCAGCTGTCCATCCACCCAGCCTTGCTCTGCAGCTTTCTGGAAGTATTTGAGTGCCAGCTCATAGTTCTGTAATAAACACCAACACACATTTAACCATACAAGCAAGAGAATTATTCACGAGAGTTATTCTACTCAGGCCACGTAATCATCACTATAATACGGACATAGGGGATAAATACATTTTTCCAGTATTTTAATAACGCACCCTCATCACTCACGGGAACACTGATCAATTACACGTTCAGTACAGAAATATACCTCAAGTACACCCACTTCATTCTACGGTCAATAACCAGAGAGAAGAGGAGCTGAGATAGAACTTTCCACACTGCCCCTTTAATGCAAGCTGTCCCATTATAAATCAACAAACACAAACAAAGCATGACGAGGATTTCCCCCATGCCCTTTACTGTAAATAAAACGAGAACAATAAGTATTGAGAAAACAAACGAATGATTAATAGTTCCACACACACACACACACACACACACACACACACAATACTCGTACTAATAACAGTACGATATATCCATTAATAAATAAACCTAGGAAGGAAGTTTATAAAGATAATACACATACAAAATAAATAATGAGGTGCTCATTATAACATCTTAGATGAAGTACTGAGGTACAGGGTTCCCCACGCAGCAGCCCGTGTTCCAGCTCTACGGTCAATAACGACGTTCATATCCGTCATAAAGAAAGAAAAGCAGAAGGACCAGAGCTGTTCCAGACACTCACCACAGGAACACCTCTACCGTACAGGTAGGCCATGCCGAGTCCGCTCTGACCCACCGGGTTCCCCTGAAAGAAAGAACACCATCAGACGGTACCGAACCTGAACACGGACACAGTGCGAGTGAGTGAGTGAGTGTCAGACAGCGCTCCTGTCAGAACCCACCTGCTCCGAGGCCTTCTTAAAGTAATGCAGCGCGGTCTCGTTGTTCTGGGGTATAAACTCACTGCCCTCGGAGTACATCTGCAACACACACACACACACACACGTGTACACTTAGACACGACTAAAGGGAAGCATTAGTGACCAGTGTGTGCGTCTCCCCCCCCCCCACTCTCACACACACACACACACACACACACACACACACACACAGTTTGTTTACCTTTCCGAGGAAAGCCATAGCGTGTGTGTTTCCTGCATTCGCAGCCTGGTTAAAGTATTCATAAGCTCTCTGATGATAGAAAAACAAAACAAACAGCAGCGGTGGGTTCACACGTGTGTGGTTTTGTGGTTTCACGTGAAACAGGACGGAATTGACGTGAGGAGAGAGTTATAAAAGGGGTTAAAGTGATACCTGATGATTCTGCTCCACTCCTCGGCCTCCATGTAAGTGTAACTGACCCAAACCCACCTGCAGAGGAGAAAGACCGGGACAACACATGACTGCAACACATGACTGCATATTTACTCATCATAATAATAACAACAACAATCTGAAGATCCAAATGAGAACGGTTCATTTTAAAAGCCCAGTGAACACTCCCTCTATTACTAAACTAACTCCAAACGTAAACCGTGCTTTCTCTACGCTCTCGTCATCCCTCTCTCGCCGGGTCTGGGTCGGTACCTGCGCCTGGACGTCCCCCTTTTCAGCCAGAAACTGGTAGTACTGGATCAGATCTTCCTCCAGCATACCACTGGGAGAACCGGGGTTCTCCAACTCGTCCAGCAGCCTGATCCTCTGCACCGCACTGCCCCCAGTCAGGGACACGTCACTGGCCACTGACACACAACAACATCAACACACATACGCCGTCCTTCAGAACATACCGAGCGGAGATCATTCAGAACGAGGAGTATTTTGGAGCTCAGGATCTTTACCGTGATTGGCTACCAGTCTGTAGTGAGTGAGGGCGGACTCACAGCTCTGAGGAACCCCAACACCTCCCCAGTACCTGTAACCCTACACACACACACACACACACGTATTTAACAAAGAGATTAGCGAACGTATTACAAATGAAGGCACTGTAATCATCTCACCAGGATCATGTGTGCGATCAGGTTTCCTCCCAGAGCTCCGAACGTGTAATACACCAACGCCTGTGTTTAAACACGCGCTCCGTTAGTGACGTAATCACACACCAACACCACAACGACGCGACACGCTATCAGGGAGACGTACCTTGGCTTGACTGGAGTTCACTCCTAATCCAGCTGCGTAGAGGAACCCCAGAGCCTGAGGGGCAGAGGACAGGATGAGAGAGATCAGACTCCGGAGATCGGAGCACCGTGATCAGACTTCCCTACCTCACACGGAGGAACCGAGGACGGTGCAAATGCAGATATGATAAAGTGTAGAGCAGAAACATGCTAAAATACGTCCCAACAAAATGAACTCATTAATAAACAAGCCAGCGAGCGTGTGAATTTTTATATGGAGCGTTAGTTAAGATATCCAAGCTAACATTTCTCCCGGGATCGGACCGGCGCCAGGGCGGGGCTTCGAGTAGCCCCGCCCCCTGTGTTAAACAGCCAGTGGCTCTTAGGCGCGGTGACATTTGTAGAAGTTGTGGGCGGGACACGTCTTGAGAGCGTTTGATTGGACAGAAATGCAGACGAGAACCGAGTCGGTTTTGGAGCACGCTAGCTTATAAAATTCAATTCCAGACGCCAGGTCCTGAAGAACCCGGATAGGACACGCGGCGGAGCAGAGCTGCGTACCGTCTGGGACTTGGGCGAGCCCTCGAGCGCCAGCTTCTCAAAAATCTCCCTGGCTTGCTGAACGTTCTGAGGAAGGTAATCTCCCAACAGCATGGCGTAGCCAACCTTCTCCATGGCCTTGGTGTGACCCATCTCCGCCACCTTCACCAGCTTCTCATACAACCTCGAACACAAAACCATACACACCGCTACTTAATACACCACGCTTTAATATGAGCGAGAGAGAAGAGGATTTAGACTCTTGGTCAGAAGATGTGGATTAATTTTCTGGAACAGCATCTCTGACGGTCTAATCGTTTCTATGGCAACAGCACTCACTCTCTCTTCTGACTCTTTCTGCTGGTGTTGTTCAGGAGTCGGAGTGTGTGCTGGTACTGCTCCTCCGCCTCCTCCGCCAGCCTCCGCTTCTCCGCCTGCTCCTCCGCTGACAGGGGGACACACACGAGGAAACGGCGGTTATTCTCACACGCTCACGAGATGCAGAGCGAGAAATACAGGCTCCGCCCACATTCTGTTACAAAACGGGTGGAAGCTCACTTTCACAGAAGCCCCATTTCTTGTCGCGCTCGTAGTCGTAGGTGGTGGCGCACCACAGTCGGCCGTCCTCCCGGCCCTCGGTGGTACAGTCCACGTACTCCGTCCCCAGGAACAGGAAGGGAAACAGGCAGGGCTCCCCGGAGGCTGTGCCACCTATCACCATGGGAACTGCACCAACACACACACCAATCAGAGACACACACGTTACTGCACAACACTTGGAAGAAACCAATCTCCCTCTCTCTCTCTCTCTCTCACACACACACACACAGATGCGCATGAACGAGTCTTGCTCTCAGAAGTGTTTCTCTTTGCGTACGAGTCTCATACGTGTACAGAAATACCCCGACTTTCTCTCGAGTGCAAAAGTTCGGTGTTTCAAAAAACACCTGCACTCGACAGACTGAAAAACATTTTAAATGATCGGTTCATCCCGAGTAATTAAATCGCGTTGGGTTACGCTCGTGTCTGCCGTAAAAGTACCACGGTTTACGTCACGTGACCTTCCTCCAGTGCATTATGTGAGAAAAACACTACACGGTGAAGTGTGTCTGTTTATTTGTTTGTATTCGCGTTGATCTTGTTTGTCTAACTGAAAAAAGAAGACTGGGAATATCTCCCCCAGCTCACCCTCCCTGGGCTTGGCGTCTGGAGGAGGAGGTTGGCTCGGAAGGTCCTCCGTCTGGATCTCCTCGGATTCGCTCTCCTCTCCTCGCTCTCTCGTGTCCTCGCGCTCAAGCTCCGCCTGCATCTCGGCCGCTTCCTCCGGGGTAACCGAGTGTCCCGTCACGACGATCTCGTCCTCGTCGTCATCACCGTGTGAAAACTGCACAGAGGGGACACGAGGCGGTCACCTGGTGTGTGAGGTCAGGAGCGGCGACATCACTTCCTGCTGCACTCATCCAAAAGGCTGCGTCTGATTAGCTCGGGATCCTCACTCGGAAAGTCGGGACGGTCTCCTCGATCCCGGTCTCAGCACGCAATGTGTCGGCATGGCAACTCACACCGTTAACAATTCAATATCACTTTATACAGCAAAGCAAACCACACACACACACACACAGAGGGCTGGGCAATATATCGATATCGTGATAAATGAGGACACGATACATTTCTCTGAGATATCGTTAATGGTGATGTATTTTTTTTTTTTAACGATTTTAATCATTACAAATTAAAAACGGATTCTGTTGAAATGTGTGCACTTTATCACGCTACGCGACTGATCCTGTGACCGGTCATTAAAATAAATAAATAAACGTATCGGAGCGTGCCCAAGACAAGGCTGATTTTAACGAGCAACAATCTCCTTCCTGTAGTGTAATTGTAACAGCGCCACCTGCAGCACAGGAGCACTCGCGGTTTCCTTTCACACAGGAGTTAGGACGGAATTAAAAAATCAATATCTCCGTAAACGTCAGAGAGATCGCACTATAAACATGCGTCACGTGTTCCAGGATGGAGTCTTCCCTTCTCACACACACGTGTACCTGATCAAAACCCTCCTCCTCCTGGTCATCATCGCCTTCTCGCTCCACTCCTGCGCAAGACAAAAGATCACGTCGATTTATTTGATCATAACCATCACATCCATCTCTGACATCATTAAAGCGACGATCCGTGTGCGGTCACTCACCCGCGGTCACTTTAACGCTGATGACCGAGAAGAGCAGCAGGAGGAAGCACAAAGACTTCTGGGTAAAGTACATCCTGAGTTTCAGACCAATCAGGACAAGAAGACTGAGCTCTAATGTAGATCTCTGGGTAAGTAACTAGAACATCACTCGGGTGAACCACACACACACACACTCTCTCACACACACACACACACACACTCTCACACTCTCTCACACACACAAACACACACCCACACTCTCATACACACACACACATAGCTAATTAGCTAACAAGACTATAGTCCAGTTCTAAAAACAAAATATAAGGACTCCAAGTATCCATAAGGACAATACTGACAACACACACACACACACACACACACACACACACACACACACACACACACACACCGGGATAACTAACTGCAGCTAGTTAGCAAAACAATCATAGCAAGCTAACTAAACATTAGCATAAAGCTGACGCGAAGAAATGTTTCATAATCTGAGAAACCGTTACATAAACCCGTTATTATTGTTATTATTATTATTATAATTATTATTCGCAAACTTCCCCATAAACTTAGCGTGGCTCGGTTTCAGCTTAAATAATCTCAGCGTTTAAACTAACGCGACGCTCATCTGTCTACAGCTCGAGTTTTATCATTACTAGCCCAACGTCACCTCTTATCTCCACCCGTACTCCGGGAAATACCCCGCGACGATTGGCTGCTCAGAGATGCAGGAAGACATCCGACCAATCCGACAACTGAACATGGATCATCACTAACCAATCCGAACACAGGAGGCGGGATCAGTCGGATTGCGGTTAGGGAAAAAAGTCTCGATGAACCGTTTCCTGGTTTTCCTGCTCGACCAATCGCGAAGTGCAACGCCGAAGAAGAGCAGCCAATGGGAGACGCTCACGAGGACATTGTCGTCCAATCGGATGCGCACACACATCCTGTGGCTGTACACAGCAGCTGAGCTCTGTCTGATCCTGAGGAGTTCATACAGCTGTTTATACATTTTTTTTTATCAATTGTTTAACACGTTACACGTACTTATGTGTGTTTGTTCATTAACAAATAAACTGCTTCAGCTTTGTGCATCTGTTATCAGGTGAAACGGTCGATTTGAAGATGTACAAAATATTGGCACCCCCTCATTATCCATCGCTGAAGATTTTATCGCCTCATATCAACACCCTTCCCTTTTCTATCTGTTGCACTCTTTTGTTTTCTTCGATGGATGGGGGTAGGGGTGCCAATACTTTTGCTTAGCACACGTGAAAGTTGACCTGTATTGTAGGTTCACCTGAGAAAACGCATAATCACCCCAGAGCGTCTTGACATGTTAATATAATGTTGAGGTATTTCGTGATAAACAATTCAAGTTCGTATCATCTTCCTGAATCGTGTGTTTAATGTTTAATGGGTTGGTAACAGCGACTCCGCTTCATCACTGATTATTTTACTATAACAGCACCACACACAGAGTGCTTACTTATTATGCAATAAGTATACGTTCAAGACGTTTTCACGCTGGTCATCACAGCGCCATTGTGCTTTTAAAAATAAACCAGAACACTATGGCTCAACAGATCCGAGCTCCGTAACCGAAAGTCTGTTTAATGGCATCAAAGTAATATCTCTGCCATCCCTCCTTCATTCTCTCCTCCTCACTACTGGGCACGCCTTTAGCCTCCAGCGACAGGTCTGTCTCACTGCCTCGGTCTGTAAAGTCCAGAGTGACCGTTGAGAAGTGTTCTGAAAAACAAAACAAAACAAAACAACACAAGGACTTTGCTGGATTAAAAAAGAAATGAAAAAAGGCAAAGAGAAATATATTATCTATCTGTGAAGAACTGCATATTTCCCTTCAGATGTGATTAATCATAAAACAGGATCAAACTCTTCTGCAGAATACACTAGGAGTACAGGTACTATTGAATTTGTACAATTTTAACATGTAAAAATAAATATATTTTAATAACTTAATTTGATGTAACATTGACATTTCTATCACAGTCTTCTGAAACCACAGTCATTAAACTCTGCTACAGGGTGTACAAACTTTTGCACTGAGCTGAACACTAACAAGTTTTTTCATTGAGTACACACACACCTGCAGGCCAGGATGAAAACCTCCACCTCATGATGATCTTCTGGTCTGGAACCTGTGAGGTAAAAGTGTGCGATAAAAGTCTGAGATACAGTAAAGGTTCGAGGTAAAAGTGTGATGTGAACGTGTGAGGTATAAGTATGAGGTGAAAGTGTGAGGTGAACTAGTGAGGTATAAATATGAGGTAAAAGTGTGAGATGAAAATATGAGGCACAAGTGTGACGTAAAAGTGTGAGGAACAAGCATGAGGTGAAAGTATGAGGTAAAAGTGTGAGGTAAAATATTTGGTAAAAGTCTGAGGTGAAAGTGTGAGGGGAAATGTGATGTGAAAGTATGAGGTAAAAGTGTGAGGTAAAGTGTTAGGTAAAGTGTGAGGTGACAGCGTGAGGTAAAGTGTTAGGTAAAGTGTGAGGTAAAATGTGAGGTGAAATCTGATGTGAAAGTATGATGTAAAAGTGCGAGGTAAAATGTGAGGTGAACGTGTGAAGTAAAGTGTGAGGTAAAATGTGAAGTGAAAGTGTGAGGTAAAGTGTGAGGTGAAAATGTATCAGTGAGGTGTTAATCATCACATCTTTTCAGTCCTCACCAGTTCAGCGAACTCTCCGTGCACGTTTCCCTCCAGTAGCCGGAACTGTCCTCCTCTCACCCCGTCCACACAGGCGGAGAGGTGTGTAAAGGCTTCAACCATCTACAAACATTCAAAAAAAATCATTTACAGAGTGAAGGAATGAAGTAACGCATCCTGCTGTACAATGTGGCAGTCGATCAGTGATACCTCGAGGCTTGGTGCAGAATGATTGCGTCATGAATTTTGCCATGTACAGGATATTTGAACCCAAAACCTGATTGCCTCTGCCAGGAGGTTACAACCTGGCTGTAAATGGATCTTGTAACAAAATACAGAGCACAAATCTAGCGAAGTAGTTTTTAATTTAGAAATAATAGCATTTAAATGAAACTATACATCATCCCCATATGATTCATGTCCGAAATAGCAATCAGCACACATGATTAATTTTACTCATATACAGGGCTTTACGGTCAGCACCAGGCGGTTGGCGGGGAAGCTGCTGCTCATCTGCTTTAGTTCAAATGGAGACACCTTCTTACCTTCTACTGTAGGAAAAATACAAAATATATACATATTTTATATATGTGTATATATATGTATATATATATGAAATATGTTATTATAATATTAGTATGTTGTAAACCACAATATGGGGTTGTACAGTTGTCATAACGAACAATTCCATCTCTATCATCATATACACGATCACAGAGAGTTTACTCAGTACTATACATGTAAAAAATAATAATGGTTCTGAATAAAACGAGGCATTGTTGGAGAAGGAGGCTGACCTGTTGGTTGAGGAAGACTCTGTAAAGCTCCCCAGGTGAGGTGAGGAACGTCTCGTTCAGCCTAAACGAGGCCGTGGGGATTTTCCCTCCAGAGCCGGGAGATTTAGGGGTGGTGGAGGAGTCGCTCTGTAGATGAAGATGTCATTAATTTAATCGATTTATTTCTACAGAATTAAACATCTATTATCATCGTGAGGAGAAACGTTTGAAAGGAGTGATTTTTTCCTGTAAAAGGAATCGTACAGTTATGCAACAATAAAAGCGTAATCATTTGAATAAAGTGAGTTAAAGCTGATTTTAATCACACACACACATATATATGTATATATATATATATAAAAGTTATGGTGTGAAAAGGCCGTGAGAGAGTACCGGTTTCTTTTTCTCCAGTTTGACGTTTGTCTGAGCTTGCTGCTGTGTAGCTGAAGGCAGGATCATACCCTGAGAGAACTCTAAAATAAATATATATATATATATCAATCACATGATTACATTAACATTAAATAATCTCAATGCTAAAAGTGAAAGTTAGATTTTGTTTATATTGAAATGTTTTATTTCACCTTTTCTCAGGTGGGTAACGTAGCCCTGTAGAGCCAGTTTAACCTCCTTCTCTCCCTCCTTCTTCATAAGAGCAGTTAGAGGTGTAGTGGGCTGGTCTTTACACGCTGTAATGCAGATCTGTACAGAGGATAATCAACACCATTTTAAAGTGCCTGCCAGTGTACTTGACTTATGAGTAGCAGACTCGTTTACAAGTTTATGTTACTCAGTTACTATGCATCTGAGTCAAGTCACAAATTCACGAGTCGAGTCATGAGTTTTCCACTCAGAGTCGAGTCATAAGTTTTCCACTCAGAGTCAGAGCCCACACATGAGTTTTCCACTCAGAGTCAGAGCCCACACATGAGTTTTCCACTCAGAGTCGAGTCATGAGTTTTCCACTCAGAGTCGAGTCAGGAGTTTTCCACTCAGAGTCAGAGCCCACACATGAGTTTTCCACTCAGAGTCAGAGCCCACACATGAGTTTTCCACTCAGAGTCGAGTCATAAGTTTTCCACTCAGAGTCAGAGCCCACACATGAGTTTTCCACTCAGAGTCAGAGCCCACACATGAGTTTTTACTCAGAGTCGAGTCAGGAGTTTTCCACTCAGAGTCAGAGCCCACACATGAGTTTTCCACTCAGAGTCGAGTCATGAGTTTTCCACTCAGAGTCGAGTCATGAGTTTTCCACTCAGAGTCGAGTCATGAGTTTTCCACTCAGAGTCGAGTCATGAGTTTTCCACTCAGAGTCAGAGCCCACACATGAGTTTTCCACTCAGAGTCAGAGCCCACACATGAGTTTTCCACTCAGAGTCGAGTCATGAGTTTTCCACTCAGAGTCAGAGCCCACACATGAGTTTTCCACTCAGAGTCGAGTCATGAGTTTTCCACTCAGAGTCGAGTCATGAGTTTTCCACTCAGAGTCGAGTCATGAGTTTTCCACTCAGAGTCAGAGCCCACACATGACTTTTCCACTTAGAGTCAAGTCACAGAGTCTGAGTCAGGTCAAAAGTTTTCCACTTAGTCTGTTTAGAGTCACAAGATTTCCAGAGGTCAGAGTCAGAGGTGATTCATGAGTCTGATTCGAGTCATAAGTCAGTAAATTACCTTAATTATATATTAGTACTTTAGTAGTAATACACTTTAGTACCAACTTAAGTAGACTTTATTCACTCACATCCAGGTCATCCATGTCATTTTCATCTGAGAGGTTCATCACCTCAACGTTCCCCTTGTACTTAATCCCATTTTTTGAGGTTCCTAAAGGGAAAAACATGAAGATAAAGAGAAAGGTTCAAATCGCTGTCAAATAACGAAACCTTCCGCCTGAGTGAAACAGCGAGAACATACCGGTCCATGAAGCTTTAATGGTCCACTCGTAGAAGAAGATGAGTTTGCCTTTGCGGTTGTTAATGGACGCCTCGCCCTCGATCGTGCTGACGTCTGTGATTTGGCAGAAGCCGTCTTCATTTTCCACACGGACTCTGAGAAGAAGCTCGTTCAGAATGTCCTGTGACCAGGCTGTGACATCACGCTCTGTCCTGTAAAATTAGCAAAATCTAAACAACAATGAACCTGAGAAAAAGTCCTGTGAAAACAATGTCCTGCACATAATATCCTGAGATAACACGCAGATTTATACAATGTTTAAGCAGTGATTTATTTTCTTTCTCCAGAACCTGAACCAGAACCTGATCTTTCTCCAGAACCTGAACTAGGACCTGATCTTTCTCCAGAACCTGAACCAGAATCTTTCTTTCTCCAGAACGTGAACCAGAATCTTTCTTTCTCCAGAACCTGAACCAGAATCTTTCTTTCTCCAGAACGTGAACCAGAACCTTTCTTTCTCCAGAACCTGAACCAGAACCTTTCTTTCTCCAGAACCTGAACCAGAACCTGATCTTTCTCCAGAACCTGAACCAGAACCTTTCTTTCTCCAGAACCTGAACCAGGACCTGATCTTTCTCCAGAACCTAAACCAGAACATTTCTTTCTCCAGAACCTGAACCAGGACCTGATCTTTCTCCAGAACCTGAACCAGGACCTGATCTTTCTCCAGAACCTGAACCAGAACCTGATCTTTCTCCAGAACCTGAACCAGGACCTGATCTTTCTCCAGAACCTGAACCTTTCTTTCTCCAGAAGGCTTTCAGTAAGATAATTATGTGATTATTTTTGCCTTATTAACCTGGAGAGAGAGAATAAAGAGAGAGAATAAAGAGAGAGAATAAAGAGAGAGAATAAAGAGAGAATAAAGAGAGAATAAAGAGAGAGAGAATAAAGAGAGAGAATAAAGAGAGGGAGAATAAAGAGAGAGAATAAAGAGAGAGAGAATAAAGAGAGAGAATAAAGAGAGAGAGAATAAAGAGAGAGAATAAAGAGAGAGAATAAAGAGAGAATAAAGAGAGAGAATAAAGAGAGAGAGAATAAGAGAGAGAATAAAGAGAGAGAATAAAGAGAGGGAGAATAAGAGAGAGAATAAAGAGAGAGAATAAAGAGAGAATAAAGAGAGAAGAAAAGAGAGAGAAAAAAGAGAGAGAAAAAGAGAGAGAAAAAAGAGAGAGAGAAAAAAGAGAGAGAAAAAAGAGAGAGAAAAAAGAGAGAATAAAAGAGAGAATAAAGAGAGAGAATAAAGAGAGAGAGAATAAAGAGAGAGAGAATAAAGAGAGAGAAAAAAGAGAGAGAATAAAGAGAGAAAAAGAGAGAATAAAGAGAGAGAATAAAGAGAGGGAGAATAAAGAGAGAGAATAAAGAGAGAGAATAAAGAGAGAGAGAATAAAGAGAGGGAGAATAAAGAGAGAGAGAATAAAGAGAGAGAATAAAGAGAGAGAGAATAAAGAGAGAGAGAGAAGAGAATAAAGAGAGAGAATAAAAGAGAGAGAGAATAAAGAGAGAGAAATAAAGAAGAGAATAAAGAGAGAGAGAATAAAGAGAGAGAGAATAAAGAGAGAGAATAAAGAGAGAGAGAATAAAAGAGAGAGAATAAAGAGAGAGAAAAAGAGAGAGAGAATAAAGAGAGGGAGAATAAAGAGAGGGAGAATAAAGAGAGAGAATAAAGAGAGAGAATAAAGAGAGAGAGAATAAAGAGAGGGAGAATAAAGAGAGAGAGAATAAAGAGAGAGAGAATAAAGAGAGAAAAAGAGAGAGAATAAAGAGAGAGAGAATAAAGAGAGAGAGAATAAAGAGAGAGAAAAAGAGAGAGAGAATAAAGAGAGAGAATAAAGAGAGAGAATAAAGAGAGGGAGAATAAAGAGAGGGAGAATAAAAGAGAGAGAGAATAAAGAGAGAGAAAAAGAGAGAGAATAAAGAGAGAGAGAATAAAGAGAGAGAATAAAGAGAGGGAGAATAAAGAGAGAGAGAAAAAAGAGAGAGAGAATAAAGAGAGAGAATAAAGAGAGGGAGAATAAAGAGAGAGAGAATAAAGAGAGAGAATAAAGAGAGAGAAAAGAGAGAGAATAAGAGAGAGAGAATAAAGAGAGAGAGAATAAAGAGAGAGAATAAAGAGAGAGAATAAAGAGAGAGAATAAAGAGAGAGAATAAAGAGAGAGAGAATAAAGAGAGAGAGAAATAAAGAGAGAGAATAAAAGAGAGAGAATAAAGAGAGAGAGAATAAGAGAGGGAGAATAAAGAGAGAGAGAATAAAGAGAGAGAATAAAGAGAGAGAATAAAGAAAGAATAAAGAGAGAGAATAAAGAGAGAGAATAAAGAGAGAGAATAAAGAGAGGGAGAATAAAGAGAGAGAGAATAAAGAGAGGGCTGGCGAGGGAACGAGTGTTAATAGCTGCTATAACAGAAATGAAAACAGGAAGTAACCAGTTTTGCGGATTTCACACTTGATGTTTGTTGTCTTTCCTGCAGGCGCTCTGCTCATTGTCACGGTGTAATCACGGAGCTGACTGTACGGAGAATACACAACGTATCTACATGAAACATGTATCTGAACGGAGAGAGCTCCTGGAGTTCTCCTCATCTCAGTCTCTGTACTCGACTCTCTGACCATCTGCTACTCCTGTCTCCACATGACACGGTGCTATTAATGGCCTTCAGGAACAGAGGAACCGAATTCCAGAGGCGTCTCGATGACACGGGAACACTGGCTGTACAGCGGGGGGAGAACATCGGAGAAAAACACGAGATCAGGAGAACGATCACAGAGCTTTAATACGAGAACATCGAGGACGAGCATTCAGTTATTCATTCACCTCATCAACTTTATCTCAACTGTGTTTCAACAGGGCTTAACATCTTATTTACCTCTCTCACTCTGTCCTCTCACTCTCACTCTCTCTCTCACTCTCTCACTCTCTCTCTCTCTCACTCTCTCCTCACACACTCTCTCTCTCTCTCTCACTCTGTCTCTCTCTCTCTCTCTCTCACACACCTCTCTCTCTCTCTCTCTCTCACTCTTCTCTCTCTCTCTCTCTCTCACACACACCTCTCTCTCTCTCCTCACACACCTCTCTCTCTCTCTCTCTCACTCTTCTCTCTCTCTCTCTCTCTCACACCTCTCTCTCTCTCTCTCTCTCCACTCTCTCTCTCTCCTCACACACTCTCTCTCTCTCTCACACTCTCTCTCTCTCTCTCTCTCACACTCTCTCTCTCTCTCTCTCTCTCTCACTCTCTCTCTCTCTCTCTCTCTCACACACACTCTCTCTCTCTCTCTCTCTCTCTCTCTCACACACTCTCTCTCTCTCTCTCTCCTCCTCACACTCTCTCTCTCTCACACACCTCTCTCTCTCTCTCTCTCTCTCTCTCTCTCACCTCTCTCTCTCTCTCTCTCTCACACCTCTCTCTCTCACACACCTCTCTCTCTCTCTCTCTCTCTCTCTCTCTCTCTCTCACACACTCTCTCTCTCTCTCTCTCTCTCTCTCTGTCCTTTAAACTAAATGATTAATGTACTATATATTCTCAGAATGTGGATGAGTCAGTCTACAGTAATGGATGATTTATGAATGAACTAAATGACAATAACGCAGTTTTAATTCAGGATGTTCTTTGTTTTTAACCGAAACTTTCAACAATCGTACACATTTTCTACTGTTATATATATACTTAAAATGTTTTAAATCACCTCCGGTTGGTAAGATTAATCCTGAAATGGATTTTAAACCTGAATCTAAGTTAAAGAAACAACAGGATTAAAGTTCCAGAGTTATATAAATAATACATGAGTGCAATTTTAAACGTCGAGATATTCTTTAGAATGTGTGACAATATGATCATGATATTTCTAAAGTTAGTCTGGGTTTAAGATTCAAATAAATGAAAAGCCAGATGGAGATGTGTTATATTTTATTTAGTGAGAGACTGAAATCGTGCATATTACTGATCAGTCAGCGAAACTCCTCAGAACACTGACTGTGCATTCACACACACAGATTCTCCATTATTCTTTAACTCCAGATATCTAGCTGAGAGTTTAGTCAATGTACTCATGCTAACACACCGATATTAAACACACCGATATTAAACACACCGATATTAAACACACCGATATTAAACACACCAGTGCCAGTTGTTAACATTCGTAGCGTCCGCTCTTTCCTCCACAATCCAGCGCGGATCTCCGTGTCCCCACTTCGCCATGACTCCCTCCTCCCTCCCTCTCACTAACTCCCCCCTCCCTCACTCACTCACTCCTCTCTCTCACTCCCTCCCTCTCACAATCACTCACTCCTCCCTCCCTCTCACTAACTCCTCCCTCTCTCAATCACTCCTCCCTCCTCTCTCTCCCTCCTTCTCTCACTCACTCACTCCTCCCTCCCTCTCTCTCACTCCTCCCTCTCACTAACTCCTCCCTCTCTCACTCCCTCCTCCCTTCTACTAACCCCTCCCACTCTCACTCACTCCTCCCTCTCTCACTCCCTCCCTCCCTCCATCCCTTCTCACTCCCTCACCCTTCGCCTCTCAGCTAGCAAGCCAACGTAGCTTAGCTTCCCTTCCCTCTTAGCTTAGCAGCTCGGACACCGGACTACTGTAACATGACAAGCTGCGTGAAGTAACGACGGTTTATAGCCGCTATAACTCAACTGATAAAAGCAACTGTTCCTCGGATGTTCCACAACATTAAACGTAACTAGAAACGGATAAAAAGTACGACATGACAAACCGCTGCAGTACAAGAGGAATCAAACAGCTCGGGATGAGCTGTTATAGAAAAACGATTCATTTCAGGGAGGTAACAGTGACTCCGCTCCACCCCCCGACCCCCTCACTGGGTATTTCACCATGACGCCATCACTACTTAATGACACTGTGCTGAACGAAAGCAGCAGTGTATAGCACACCCCACACCGCATGACGTCACATCTTCTATCACGAGTGAATCTCTAGGTGTACAGGACGTCCAGCAGGTGGTGCTGTGTGTACTAATACAGCCATTCGATTCTTCCCTTCCTCTTACACAGATAGATTTTCTTTGCAGTGATCGATGTTTCTATTTAAAACGGTCATGTTGTTGTTCTGATGATTCGATTCGATTTATTTCGGTCTCTCATGAGTGAATTTTCTTCACGGTGTTGTTGGCATCCTCTGTAGAAATGTAGACAACAACAACAACAACAACAACAACAGCAGAGGTAGATCAATCTATAAATGAATGCACCCCCTGACTCGGTGGTTCAGGAGTAAACACACACAGAGCTGATCTTGTTAAAGTTTGTTTATTTGTTACACACGGGTCTGCTACAGCAGTTTTGCATAGAACACGACTGATGGTGTTATTTACAGGACGGAGAGCTACGACTTAAACACAATGCAGTCATCAGTCCCTCAGGTAAGAACCCCGCACTGGTGTAAAGCTCGTCTCATACAGCGCTGTGTGTTGTGTGTGTGTGTGTGTGTGTGTGTGTTTATATTGCACTTGGGACAGGAGTTTACAATTGTATCAGGATAATTCACTCGGAGTCGTATTTAAAAAAAAACACGTCCAGGCCGTAAATACGACGCTTAAAGCTAGTCACGGCGTCGCCGCTCTCGGACGCGACGCGCTCTGTACATCGGTACGGCCGCGTGTGCCAGGACACGGCGAGGACCTCCGGAGATAAACAGGCAGCTTGCTCTTCATTCATGTCACGGTAAAAAAAAAAAAAATCAAATACAATGACATTCAATAAAATAAAAAAAAAAACACTCCTGGGATCTTACACCAGAGAAAAATGTCATGTTGAACAGAACACATTACTGACATCAGAACAGTGAGGCTTCAGACGTTACATATCATTATAACTATCATTCATGTGTGTATTATTATTATTATTATTATTATAATAATCACGATCATTTCAGTGTAAAGGAGCTGCCAGATTAAACGCCTGGTCCGAGGTCGATGATCCGAATAAAACACGCCGTTTAAACCATTTCATACAAATACTTCGAATATATATATATATATATATATATATATAAATAAATAAACCTCTTCGTTCGTGAACTATTTACACACTTGATGTAATTATTACTCAGAAGGAAGTTAAGGTCAACGATTCTGCGCTACAAAATGACAAAATGAAATATTCACACTTAAATAAAAAGCAATAAATTATCACTCGGGGGTGGGGCTTTAAGAGGCCAAGAAGAAGAAAAAGAAAAAAAGAAACAAAACAGAACGTAATATATACAAGATCTTCATGTTATCACGACAACGACAACAACAACAACAACAACAGTTTAAAAGCGGAACGGTTGGATTTGTTCTCAGAGTTAGCAGGTGATCTCACGGCTGCGGACCGGTTTTGCGCAGGACCTTCAGTTCAGGACAGGAGTGTAAACTCGAGTCGGGTCAGGTTTCTGCCTCATGACAGCCAGAAGGAGGAGGAGGAGGAGGAGGAGGAGGAGGTTTGTGAGCCTGAGCTGAAGGAAGATGGAAAAGGCCTGACGAAGAAGAGGCGTGTCAATCAAATAAAACCCCGTATCTGTTCCTGCGGTGTTTTAAATCCGAACTGAACCGTCGACCAGACAGACGTAGAGAGAGCTGCAGGATTCTCAGCATTACACATGAACACACTGTAGTTCAGCAAGTCCTGAGCTGGAGGACTTTTTTTTTTTTTTAACATGAAGCTCCACCCCCAAACCAGACTGATTGGGTGAGAGGGGAGAACAAGGCACGAGGCCTCGTTCTTGGGGGTTGGGCTTAACATTTCCTCTCTCTCTCTCTCTCTCACACACACACACACACACACACACACACATTTCATGCAGCCTGTTCCACAACTTCCTCCATCCATGCGACAGCGTTCAGGCTTTAACTCCTCCCCCTCTCTCCCTTCCCCCCCTGACCATCTCCTCTCTCAGGATAAACACCACCCCCACATCATCCACATCCCCGTAGTCTCGAACAGCGCTTTTCCACAGGACCGTGTCTCTACTCTGAATCCGGGACCGTCCGTAAAAGGGGGAGGAGTTTCTAAGCAGGGTCTAGGGGCGGAAACTAGCTCGATGTTTTTTTTTTTTTTTCGGTTCTTCCGAGATACGGCGAGTTTGTCGCGGTGGTATCGAGTACAGCGTCGAAGCCGGAGCCGTTAATATCAGACCTTGCGAACCGTCACGTGTTCGAGTTCAAATAAACCCCGGCGACTCGTCTGATTTATCCAACATTAGACACGTGTGCAGATAATTACATTAAACAAGTCCGTTCAAGGACGCACCAGAACTTCACTTCTAGTTTTGAGAGAGAGAAAAGCCTGAATATTCTGTCTGGAAATGAAGATTAAAAACAGATCTACGGTTCGGTAAAAACCACCACAGATTATGGCCAAGATGCGTGGTGTGACATCACGTGAAAGACCGCGCAGGACCATTTTGTGCGATCGCGATTTCGACAACTCAAGTTAACAATTTTTCTTTTTTAAATAAACAACGCTTCCTTCTACATCGTGCAGAAAAACAGCTTCACTTGACCAATCCATGATCTGCATTACTTCTAGCTCCGCCCACACGTCCCTGTCCGCACCGTGTAAGAAGGGGAAATAAATGCGTACAGGTTTTTTTTTTTTCCCCAAACAGCAAACGATGAGAACACGACACCAGCTGCTGTACCACACCGTCCCGTGGAAAAGATCGAACGGGTCCCACGAGCCGCTCCGTACGTGGTGTAAAGTCTCCGAGCTGGAGGCTGCAGGTCCGAGGACCGGGTCCGGCCTGGACCGTGTCCTCACACGTCCGCGACCGTTCTGTAGTGTCCGAGCGGACCGTGTACAAACATCTGCAAACATGGCTTATTTAGAAGACTGGGATTTCTACCGAGGAGTAAAAAAATAAACCAATCCGATTAGAAAAGACAGAAAGAACGAGCGCGCGCGTGTGTGTGTGTGTGTGCGTGCGTGTGTGTCCCCACAGTGTGCACATCCATGGTGTCCACACTAGTCTTCATCCTCGGTTTGTAGGCACTAAAGTTTATAATGGGGTCTGACACACACACACACACACACACACACACACACACACACACACACAGTCCTTCAAGAAGAAGAACCGGATCTTTCGGAGCAGACTGGGAGTGACGTGTGAACGTTTCTGGATGAAGAATAAAGAAGAAACGAAAGAAAGAGGCAGATTGCTCTTGGATTTTGAGAGGTAGTGTGTGTGTGTGTGTGTGTGTGTGTGTCATGATCAATCATTACTGATAAAATACACGCGTGATATTATAATGATTGAGAAATACTCGCAGGATCAGTTCATAGAAAGGAAATAAAAGCTCTTCCTCCGCGAGAGCGATCCGTCTCATTATTGTTTTTAAACAGAGAGTTCAGTATAAATAAGTGTCAGTGGTAATACTCGTCCTGTTCCTTCCCTGCATCTACGCATCTCTGCTTAAATAGGAAAATAGCGATGTGCATCCTACAGTGTGTGTGTGTGTGTGTGTGTGTGTGCGAGAAATTCTTCAATTATAAATATCAGTTCTTTGTATAAAAATAGATTCAACCACATTAGTTTAAAAAAAAAAAAAAAAAGAGTAAAGTTTCATTCAGTGTAAATACGAAGATGGCTTGAAGCGGGCGGGGCTCGGGCGGGGCTTGGGCGGGGCTCGGGAGGGGCTCGGGTGGATCACGAGCGCACCAGGATGTCCATGATGTGGTCGAGGTCGCTGAGGTCAGCCAGGCAGAGCTGCAGGTTCGACGGGTTCTTCAGTCCGTCTTCTCTCGGCGCGGAAAACGCCAGGACCGAGATTTCCGACGGGTCGTACATGGACGTGTCGATGTCCTCAAAGATGTCGTCGAGCGGCAGGTCCGTCAGGTAGCTGGTGGAATTCGTGATCTCGAACGTCCCGAACAGAGAGTCGGGCGACCGCGCGGCGTCCGCCTCGCCCGAGAGCACCGGGGGTTTACTCTGGACATCCTCAGCAAGCGTCAGGGAAGATGACGAAGATGACGAAGATGATGCGGACGAGGGTCCGGAGAGGAGGAGAGGCGAGGCGTCTACAGATACAGCCGGGAGGTCGGGGAGGTGGCGTGGGGTGGGTGGAGGAAACGGAGAAGGCGAAGTGGGAGGCGGAGCGTCTCCACCCTCCAGCCTCATCTCCTGCTGGATCTGGCGCAGAGTGTTGGCCAGCAGCACGGAGCGGTGAAGGCTGGGCTCGGCGTGCTGCTGGCAGCTCTGCAGTTTGTCCAGGCACAGATCCAACACCAGCTGCCTCTGCTGCGGATACGGGAGATCCAGCGCAGGCTCCTCACACTCGCTCAGCTTACGCTTCACCCCACGGCCCAGACCGTACCTACAGACAGAGAGAAGGAGAGTGAGGAAGAGAGAGTGTGAGGGGGGGAGAGAGAGGGTGAGAGTGATAGAGAAGAGAGAGAGTGAGAGAGAGAGAGAGAGAGAGAGAGGGAGGGAAGGAGAGAGTGAGGGGGAGTGTGAGAGAGAGAGAGGAGAGGGAGGGAAGGAGAGAGTGAGGGGGGGGAGAGAGGGGAGGTGGAGAGAGAGAGAGAGAGAGAGAGAGGGAGAGTGTGAGAGAGAGAGAGAGAGAGAGAGAGAGGGAGAGAGAGAGGGAGAGGGTGAGAGTGATAGAGAAGAGGGAGGGAGAGAGAGACAGAGAGAGAGAGAGAGAGGGAGTGAGGGAGGGAGGGAGAGAGAGAGTAGAGAGAGAGAGAGAGGGAGAGTGAGAGAGAGGGAGGAGAGAGAGAGAGAGGGTGAGAGAGAGGGAGAGGAGAGAGAGAGAGAGAGAGAGTGAGAGAGAGAGAGAGTGAGAGGGAGGGAAGGAGAGTGAGGGGGAGGGGAGAGAGAGAGAGAGTGAGAGAGAGAGAACATGAACAGTCGGTTACACCACAATGATGGTGAATCCTGGATTCTGATTGGTCAAAAGGTGTTGAGAACAGGTTTGTATTAATTAACATGCTGGTTCTAATACGTTATCGTTTCTATAGCAACGGCTCACTCACGGGGACTTGTACGGGATGCACGCCTGCGACAATGAACATATGGTGACGTCTTCCTTTTCTAAGGACACGTTTACGGAAGGAGTCTCCAGCGTTAGAGCTTTACGTTATGTGCCCCCCGCCTCCCCCCGGTCTTAACCTCGAGGGGGAAAAAAAAATAAAAATAAATAAATAATGGGTGGGGCTTGTGATGGAACGAGCGTTTATAGCTGCTATAACGTCAGTGACATCATTAAAAGACATTCTTTTTGTCCATTTAACAAACAGAAGTGGTCATCGGCGGCATGTTGCTGTGGTAGAAGAGGAAGAACACACCGGGGGACGTGCGGTTAAGGGAAAATAAACCAGCTCCGGTGTGGTGACAGTAACTCTGCTGAATCACATCGTCGTAACGCCATTCAAATCTCATCTATTTAACGGAGCATGAACCTCCAGGATGAGGTGTTGAGGCGTAACAATAAACAGCGCAGTACTGATTGTTCCTCGTACATAGAAACCATCTTCTACTCTCTCTCTGGCCGGAGGAGATCGTATCATCTCCTGCATACACACAGCTCTGTTTTCCTAGTAAACACGAGGGAGTATTACACCGGCAGCTACAGCGTGTGTATGGAGGGGTGGGGGAAACGGTCGAGGCTGTCCACCCCTCTCAGCGCTCGCTGTAGTGTGGGCGGATCAGCCTCCTCCATCCATCATGCTGCCGCACACAGCAGGAAGACATCATCATCATCATCATCATCCCCCACAGCTCCGACCGCAGACTGCACCGCTCTGTGCTCCACTGCAGACACCACAGAAGCCCCGAGGCGCCTCGCCTTCGTGTTCTCACTGGCAAGCACACAGCTAATCCTCTACGCAAATAATCCGAGAGCAAATGTCAACCTATGGTGCAGAAATACCAACACGCAGGCAGCGGGGGGGAAAAAACCGCCAACATCACCACACACCCTCTAGTGTACGCTGGGGTGAAACGCCGAGGTTCTTTACCCCGCCGTGCCTCGGGAACACGTCACAAACCCAGACTCGTCAACGTTTCACGCCCTTTCCCCTTCGGTCAATCACACTCCAGGGAATTTTTTTTATTCGAGTTTGGACTTATTTCCAAATCATAAACGCTACAGATAATCCGTAAATATTGGCGCCTCCGCGTCATGAACTACTAAACATAGTGAGACGGGGGCAAGTGCGAGTGATGCGGTGCCAATACTTTTGATCCGTGTAAACTTGGAGGGAATGTCGTATGAAAACACGACGAAGCGAGTCTCTCTCTCTCTCTCACAGCGACGGGTTAGAGAACGTCTCGAGCATGACTGGAATATCAAAACTCGAATTTTCATGATATTTGCATGTGCGTCTTCGGTTTTTCTTTTCATGTTCACGTACCTTGTGTCACAAAGTTCAATAAATAAATAAATAAAAACAACAATAAAAGGCAGGTATGCGGTCATCTATGGTGCATATTTTCAAATAATATCTTTTATATATATCAAAATGAATGAATACAGCACCTTTACTCTGATTAATTATTGGCTGGAAAACACGTGTACATGTGATCTATACATATAATAATAATAATAATAATAATAATAATAATAATAATAATAATAATGTTTTCTGAAAGCTCCAGAAGTGTACAGATGTTAAAGGCGTGAAGTCTGAATGTAGATGAATGGATATAAAGATTCAGGACTGAAATTAAATGCCGTTTCAGTGGAGCAGAAAGTTGGTCTCCAGCTACACCTATAGCGTACACGGCCCTATACCTCCACCTAATTATCCTACAGCGGCAGTAAGACTGAAACACTGAAGAGTGTGTGTGTGTGTGTGTGTGTGTGTGTGTGTGGAGCTCGGGCTGTGATCTAAATCGAGACTCCACCATTAGATTGGTCTCTCCGGTGTGTTCGCCATGGCAACGGCAACAGACGAGAGGATGGAGATCGAGTGGCGTGCAGACTCGGCTCGGCCCGGCTCGCTCGTCGGACACGGGGGACCCTCTCAGAAAAGTCGCAGCTCGCGTGACATTACAAAAGGGTTTTTGTCCGAGGACGCCGCGAGGTACCGTTTCGCCTGAAGAGCATCTTCGCATGCTTCCAGCTGGTCCGACTTCCTGTTTAATCCGGCGGGGACGGACGAGCAGACTGCGTGTATGAAATTCGCCGGGTGTGTCGGTACGCATCGTATCCTACGAGACGAAAGCGTGCTCGTCGTCCCTGCGGTCTCTACCTGCCATGAAGGCGCCGGACCGGACCAGCACGCAGCACGGCGGGTCGTCGCGGTCCCTCGTCGCGGTCCCTCGTCACGGCCCCTCCCGGATTTCACGACACCGCAGGAATGGACGCGAAACCGAGCAAACTCCGTAATATTCCGAGTAACCTGCGATTTCTAAACACGGACGCAGATTTTACGTGACGTCGACGCAGCGCACGTTCAGACGAAGCCCTCTTCGATTCACGAGTACAGCTAAAAGGTCTCGTTTACAAACATCACTGTGAAAGACCGTGCAGAACTGTTTACAATTGTAACAAAAGTAAATAAAAGACGCACAAAAGACATATTCCACTAATCACGGAGACTGGACTTAAATTACCGACAGCTTCCTGTTTCTTTACACGACAGGAACAGGAAGTAGCCTTTATCATCACCACACGCTGTCGTTTTCAGTTCTCCTCTCAGACACGCCGTCTACAGAAGATGATCGAATTGATGCAGCCGAGTTCCTGATCGCTCTCCCAGAACAGCACGCTCCTGAAGCGCTTCCTTCCTCGTACACCAGCAACTCTGCCGTTAGAAATCTTCCATGAATTAAATAATGACACCTCACACTTTTTTTTTTTTTTTTTAATCCATTTATAGTTGCGTTTAAACGTGCGTGACGCCAGCTCTCGATTGCGCTGTAGGGGCTATAAACCTCCGGTCGTATCCTGACCAGGCTCTCTCTTACAAGTTCGGAAGGTGTTGGAGAACGTCTGGCCGTTACAAAGCGCCGACACTGGAGACTCCTTCCTTAAACGCTCCTTATCTCATCGTGCCGCTTTCTGACCAATGATCAGACGCCGATATCCGACACGCGCTGCAGCCGAACTGAAAGCATCTGTTGAACGAGCTTCACCTGAGGAACTTTCTGGAACTTATAGAGATAAGATCAGACGCATCACATCACGAGTGAGATCAGACCAGCCATGTCGGACTGATATTTTCAGCTTACGTGATGTCCGCATTTGTTAAATGTGAAACTGATATCCGAGCGCACGGTTACTTTTAACACACACACACACACACACACACACACAGATTCAAACGATGGTGTCGTAACTTGATTATTAAACATGTTCCACACAGTAAAGTACTTTCGGATCGGCACCGTCGACCCGGCTTTATTTACTTTATTACCCCGTCCGGTCAGAGAACGAGACACGGAGCGGAACGTGACGGAAACAGCTGGCAGGAGATCTCGCTGCAGCACCCAAAAAAACAATCGTGTGTGAAAAGAGGAAGAACGACACGACTCGGAAAAGCTTGCGTGACAGCAGGAGAAGTTGAAGAGAGGGAAGAGCGAGTGCGAGGGAGGGATGGAGGGGGGAGGGAAGGAGGCGGAGGGGGGGGAAGGAGGGAGGGGCGGAGAAAAAGTCTAGCAAACCTTCTGTAAGGAACCAACGAGACGCCGGCTGCTCACAAGCAGGAAGTCCTTATATGGGCAGAGGTGCTAGACTAAGAGACAGCGGGTGAGTCAGAGCAGGAAATTAGTCACCGTGTTGAAGTTGAACGGTGGGACTGTGTTAAATACTATAACTTAAAGCTGCTCAGATCTCATCGATACTGTGACTAATAACATGGGCTGTGCTTCTGATCTGTACTGATAAACCACCGCGTTATCCGTCCTCCACACGGTCCGACAAACGAGTCGGTTCCTGTGCTGTTCCGTTACAGCGGCTGTAAACAGACGTCCCCTCACCAGCCTCTCGTCTCACCTCGTTACACTCAGTAAGACCGCAAAACAGAGAAGAAAAATAAAAACGCGGCGTGAAGATGGAGTAAAACTCCGACGTACAGCTTCACCTTCCACCGTTAAAGCCCCGACACTGGAGACTCCTTCCATCCGTAAGACTGAAGAACTGTACGGGGTTTACGTGGCACGCTGCAGCACGGGTCCAGTACTTTAGACATGATAAAGTAACAGGGCTCTGATAACACTCAAAACCACTCAACACCTTCTGACCAATCAGAATCCAGAGATATCTCAGAGATGGGGGAAAATCTCGTCAAGTATCGCGATGTGATACAGATATCGATTCTCCTCTGGATATAAGATTTACTTCAACTGGACAAAAACAAACGGACCCGATTCCACAAGTCAACTTTTATTCAGTCTATGTTTATACATTTATATTTACATTTATTTATATTTATGTTTATAGAAGCGCCGTGCACGCACACGGAGCTGAAACACGGGTCTGTTTCTGTTTTCTTTTGGACGTTACACACACACACACACACACACACACACACACACACACACACACGTGTCAGTGTAGTGTGTATTGGGGTAGTTGAACAGAGACGGAGAGGAGAGAGCGTGTCCAGGTTTGAACGGATTCAGTGCGCCGGCTCGCGCGCAGAGAGAAGCTGATAACGGCTAGCGCGCGAGCCGCACAAAGCTAACCGGGCTAGCTAACTGAACATCACCGTGCGCGAGACGCGTGTCTACGTCTGTTTAAAACCCGACACGTTACCGCGGACCCGCTTACACTGCTGGAGCGCGTGCTCTCCGTGTGAGGACCGGTGTGTGTGTGTGTGTGTGTAATAAATTATATATATATTTGAGTTTGTGCGAGTGTGTATGTGAGTGTGTGTGTGTATGTATATATATATATATATATATATATATATATATATATATATAAGTGTGTGTGTGTATATGTGAGTGTGTGTGTGTGTATGTGAGTGTGTGTGTGTATATATATATATATATGTGTGTGTGTATATATGTGAGTGTGTGTGTGTGTGTAGGTGAGTGTGTGTGTGTGTGTATATATAAGTATGTGCGAGTGTGTGTGTATATATGTGAGTGTGTGTGCATATGTGAGTGAGTGTATGTATGGGAGTGTGTGTGTGTGTATGAGTGAGTGTAAGAGTGTGTGTGTATGAGTGTGTGTGAGTGAGTGTAAGAGTGTGTGTGTATGAGTGTGTGTGAGTATGAGTTGAGTGTGTGTGTATGGTGTGTGTGAGTATGAGTGTGAGTGTGTGTGTATGAGTGTGTGTGTTAGGAGTGTGAGTTTGTAGTGTGTGTGTGTGTATAGTGAGTGTGTTTGTGTATTATGTGTGTGTGTGTTTGTGTATGAGTGTATGTGAGCAAGTGTGTGTGTATATATATATATATATATGTGTGTGTGTGTGTGTGTTTTATGTTGAGTGTGTGTGTATGAGTGTATGTGAGCGAGTGTGTGTATTTATGTGAGTGTGTGTTTATGTATGAGTGTGTGTGTGTGTGTTTGTGTATGAGTGTATGTGAGCGAGTGTGTGTATTTATGTGAGTGTGTGTGTGTGTGTATGAGTGTGTGTTTGTGTATGAGTGTGAGTGTATGTGAGCATGTGAGCGAGTGTGTGTGTGTATGAGTGTGTGAGTATGAGTGTGTGCGTGTATATATGTGTGTGTGTGTATATACGTGAGTATGTGTATGAGTGTGTGTGTGTATGTGAGCGAGTGTGTGTGTATATATGTGAGTGTGTGTGTGTATGAGTGAGTATGAGTGTGTGAGAGTATGAGTGTGTGTGTGCGTGTATGAGTGTGTGTGTATGTGAGCATGTGTGTGTGTGTGTATGTGAGCGAGTGTGTGTGTATGTGAGCGAGTGTGTGTATGTGTATGAGTGAGTATGAGTGTGTGAGTGTGTGTATGAGTGTGTGTGTGTAAGTATGAGTATGAGTGTGTGTGTGTGTGTGTGTGTGAGCGTGTGTGTGTGTATGAGTGTGTGTATATGAGTGTGTATGTGTATAAGTGTGTATGAGTGTTCATCACTACAGAGGTGTGAATAGTTACCGAGCGGAGGACAGGACATCTCCTCGGCCGGGTTCGACTTCCAGGTCCAGTCCAGAATCCGGGTCCAGTCGGCCCCCAGAAGTCGCCTCACCTTTCATGGACGCTGTCAGGGACACAGTCTCCCTTCGTCCCGCACCATAGTGTTCACTACACCGTTCACTACAGCGGCTCACTCGCGGTGACAAACTTCCGCCGGCGCGCGCGATCAATTCCAGTCCGCGGTGTAGAAGTGAACTAATCAGCCGCTACATCCTCACGGTTAAAGACCAGCTTTCCGGAACCTCCCCTCCTTTCTACATGTGTATATATATATATATAAAATTATAATTCTCCTCCTCGCCGAACCGGAGCCACGAGCCGTGCTCTCGGAGCCGGAACACCGCCGAACTGTTCCGAGTGTGTGTGAGAAGCTCCGGGAAAAACAGCCCAGCTGATTGACGCTCGTCAGATGGGGGAGCGAGGATTGGCCGAGCGAAATCTGATCTTCGCGCTGATTGGCTCAATCGTATCTCGAGCCCGCCTAGTAACTGCGCGTAATTGGTCGCTCGCCTCACGACTCTTTTCTGATTGGTCGCTAAGTTCTTCCTACAAGGCATGACCACGTGATTGTCCACCGCACAGATAATTCGGTTTAAAACAACAACAACAAAAGAAAGTAAACGAAACGTATATACACGTGTATATTCAGATGTAATGCACACACACCCTGGCGCAGCTGTTTTCTCCATAACCAGCCAAACACACATCTTTTTCTTTTCCTCGAAGCCCGGGCTGGAGATTTAAATGGTGGCGTAGGAGCTCTTACGTCAGTCCCTACGTCATCTCTGGTAGTACTCACGACTTTTAAGGTGTAATAGTCACGCTGTTGTTTTTTTTATATATATATATATTTTATTTTTATTATTTATATAAATTTCTTACTCATATGAATAACCTGGAAGATTTATGAATATGTGTGTAAACATACAAAAAAAAAGCTTTAACCCGTGTTCTCAGCACAAGTGGCGGAGAAAGGCCGTTTGAGAAAGTGACTTTCGGTCCGGAATACTTGCTATAGATCCTGGGGAGAGGGGGCGGAGCTTCGTGAAGGGGGGTTTCGTCAATATGGCAGAAATCCTGGAAGTTAGCATTCAATGCTAATCACAAACTGTATTATTTTATTAAGTAATTTATTATTAAACTACCCCCACAAACCACAACTGAGTGAAATGTTAATGTTCCCGACGCATCTGTCTTGTTTTAGATTACATTATTACTATTAAACATGATGCTTTAGCTTAAAAAAGTGACCAGTTGGTTTCTGTTCCATGTGTTTCCATGAGTTCTCCCGACTTGAACCATCCATCCATCCATCCATCCATCTTCTACCGCTTACTCCTTCTTCAGGGTCGCGGGGAACCTGGAGCCTATCCAAGGGAGCATCGGGCACAAGGCGGGGTACACCCTGGACAGGGTGCCAGTCCATCGCAGGACACAATCACACACACACTCACACACATTCATACACTACGGACACTTTAGACACGCCAATCAGCCTACCATGCATGTGTTTGGACTGGGGAAGGAAACCGGAGTACCCGGAGGAAACCCCCGCAGCACGGGGAGAACATGCACTGTTATAAGGAAATATTTGGTTAATTGTTTTGATCAAACTGGTCTGAAAGCACTGGCACCCTGTCCAGGGTGTAACCCCGCCTTGTGCCCCATGCTCCCTGGGATAGACTCCAGGTTCTCCCGTGACCCTGAAGAAGAAGTATGCGGTAGAAGATGGATGGATGGTCTGAAAGCAGCGATCGCCTCAACAGATTCCATCGCATTCTGACTTTAATACAACCTAAAGAATATTACATATTTCCGTACCCTCGCTGGTCAGAAGGTGTCGATTGGTTCTCTACAGCAGCTCTGACAGAAGTAATCACAGTTTTTACAGCATTGCGTTATCGTTGCTATAGTAACGGCTCGTCCGCAGGTATAACACTGCGGACGCTGCACGGAGACGGATGAAAAACAAAAACGAAAGTTTTATGTAAGGAGATGTTTGTCTGAGATTTATGGAAGGAGTCTCCAACGTCAACGCCTCGTAACAGTCAGGGTTATAGCCGTAACCAAGTTTTCCGACATCTTTTGCGGTTTCTGCGTAACATGACACGCTGAGTTTTTGTCTTAAGAAAGACAGAGCGAGAGGCTGGAGACGGTAGGACTGTTTGTAGCTGCTAGAACGTAAGTGAGAACGGGAACTAACGTGAGGTCACTGTAAATGGATAAAAAGCAGATCATTCTTTAATTTCAAATCACGTGCATCTTGAATAAAATGCACTTTCAACAAACCACACAGGAAAACCGTTTGAATTTGTGCTTCTTTTTATTAAAAATGTTATAAAAATGCTACAATGCACATATAAAATGTTTTTTTTTTTATGCTCTACTCTAGACTTATATCATACTTAAAAATGAAACCGACGTAAAGCAGAGAGGAATTACATCCACTCAAATTAAATGTACTGTAATCGTCTTTTTAACATTTTTTTTTAATTCTTTTTTTTTCACTTTAAGAACTGGTTTCAGAATCGATGACTGAATTGAAGTTTCTGTAAATAGGAAGACAATCGTTTAAACCCTGTCCTCTTTCTGACGGTCAAAAATACAAAGTTAAAGTCAATACTGTACTTTAAAATGTGCTCGAACACTTTGTGCATAGGAAGTGTATTGCGACACTCAATGCATAGGATCAGAGAAAGTGTACAGCTCGTTACGAGGCTGCGTTTAGACAGCAGGCTGCAAAACACGACATCAGATTCAGGATCTCTTTACCTGATCAGAGACTCTATAACGAAAGGCAGCCGAGAAATAAAGCTACGACTGAATTATGTTATCTTTAGGTCTGTGGATGTGCATCAAAATAGTGGGACATAATGCATCATGGCGGCCCTTTGCACACATCGGAGGCTTTAAAACCGACAAAACGAATAAAACGCGTTAAATTAAAATGTACTCCTGGTTGAGGGATTTGGGGTGAATCAGGCCCGTGAAGTCTCTTCCGCCCTGAGTTTGACCAAAGCCAACACTCGACATGTAAAGTTTGCAACAAATAAATTAAAATAAATTAAAAGTCACTATATAGAATGGGGCGGCACCCCCCCCCCTCCAATCATTCTTCATTTGTCGATAAAACAAATATAAGAACACTATGACTTCTAATATTAAAAATACAGGCTGATTGGCCCAGATACTGATGGGGAAAAAATACGCTGGGTGCCAAAATGCACCTAAAAGTGTGTTACAATCAAAAATAAGTCATGCATTGCTGTATTCTTACTGCCATTTCTGAATCCCGAAAGGGAGAAGAACAAAACAAAACAAAAGAAAGCCACATGACGTCCATCGATTCGCGAATCTGTTTAAAACCATAATGTTGGAAACCGATGACGAGTGCACTGTAACAGTTAACAAGCAGTATCTATTGTAAAAATATATATTTGTCATTTTACAGTTAGGCAATTTCATCTTTATGAAAATATCTTTTGTATACATCTGGTTCTGCACTCCATCCTGTATGTAGTGTTAATGGACGCAATAAAGAAATAAATTAAAGGGAAAAAAAATGGGGGGGAGAGAAAAAGAACATAGAAAGGGTAACTGGTCAGCTCATAAAATCAAGGCCATTCTTTAGAAGACACACACTCCTTTCCCTGAAAGGACTGCAGACTGAACTTCCACAACAGGTAGAAAAAACATTTAAGAGGAAAACGTGTACTAGTTCACAGAGCCGCCTCTCGTCTAAGAGCCGACGATGATCTCCATGATGTGGTCCAGTTCGTTAAGATCAGAGCGGCAGTTTGACGGCGAGTTTATAGACGTCGGCGTGTGAGAGGGACTCAAACTGTCCAGCAGGTCGTACGGACCCATCTTGGGCGCCGTGCTCTGAATGCCCGTGAGCATGGTGTCGAGGTCGTAATACGACGCGTCCACGTCCGAGAACAATTCCTCGAGAGCCGAGTCCGGACCCGAGGCACCGTTCTTGATCTCGAACGTGCCGAAAACTTGCCCCATTGCCTTCGGGTCCTCCCTGGAGGAACTTTCCTGTTCGTCATCTTCATCCTCGTCTTCGTCGTCCTCGTCGTCTCCTGGACCAAGCCTGGAGCTTTCAGGGGAGTCCTCGGTCTCGTCCCAGCAACGACGCGAGGTCTCCGAGAGACACACGTCCGAGGCGGAGTCGTGTACAGAGACCGAACACAGCGTCTCGTCCGCCACGACCTCCTCCTCGCGGCTGATTCCTTCGTAGCTGATAACCGAGAAGAGCTTAGGCTCAGCTTCCTGCTCTCGTGACCGGCAGAGCACCTCGGTGGCCACCAGGCGTTCAGAGGGGCCCTGGGTCCCGCTGCAGAAGGCCTCGGTGACCACCCAGCTGCCGTCGTGGGTCATCTCCTCCTGGATCTGCCGCACCGTGTTGGCGATGAGCACAGAGCGGCACAGGTTGGGCTCCACCAACATGTGGCAGAGCTGCAGCTTGATGAGGGACATGTCCAGAAGAGACTGGCGCTGCAAACTATACGACGAAGACACCTTGGCGCTGGCCAGGTTCTCGTCCGACATCTCATCGTCATCGCTGGGAAACTTGCGCTTGGTGCCTTTGGAGAACATGTCTACCCTGGGGAAAGGAAGGAGAACCTTTATTATAGCTCATATATTTGAAGACTTTTTAATGCTCTAATCAAACCAAATCATCATATGCCAAACAGAGACAGAAAAGCAAGACAGATTAATGCATAATAAAGCTACATTCGGGCAGGACGGGAAACAGGAAACAGGTTAAAGGGAAGCAAGGGACTCCGTGTGTTTAATGAACCGAGTATTTAGTGTTACCAGAATCTACGGAGGTAGCAGTACCGGTATCAGGTATGGGTGCTCATATACACCAACTTCCATTCCAACCTCCAATACCAGGTGATACTACGTGAGGTAATCCACAGCAACGAACAACACGAAACGACGACGGTCTGGACGTACTTCGTGATTAATGAGTAAAGCAAAGCGGACTGCAAACTGCATCTTCCTACAACGCAAGCACAGGAAAAACAAAAAACATGTACGTGGTATTGATGCATCGCCACCAAAAACCATTGCCATCTTTACCCAGGAACATTATAGTCAACTCAAGAATTATTGGCACCCTTCAAGAAAACGACAAACGTGATTCTACTCGATTTTTACTTGTATAGCGCGGTTAGCAATGTACCGTCCATCGTCACGAAGCAGCTTCACAGAAATCTCCATACAGATATCGATTTAGATGAATTCTTAATGAGCAAGCCAGAGGCATCAGTGGTGAGGAAACCCGTCCTCATCTGGGTGACATCGGATAGTGCGATTATAAATCATCTCGCTTCTAGAACGGTGTACTATAAACAGTGTTAAGTGTCCAGAATTTACATTTCTAACAAAAGTAAACAGGTTTTTCCCTTTTTAACAACAAAAACAGAAACATACGGCAAAACTATTGACACCCTTAAGTTCATTAAAACAAAATGGAGGAGTGGAACAGACGAAGCTGTTTGCTGGCTTTGATCTCCTTCCAGAGAGCTCGCAATGAAATTACGCCTTCCGGATTGCCAGCATTGTTTGCTAGTGCGTCGAGTTGTGTTAGCTTCGGGGGTATTACTGCTCAGCTGTGTTTTCCGACCTTTCCGACGCACATTATATACTGCCGTCAGCAGTAATGTCTTTTAAATTGGTCATCAATCAAAAACAAGCCTTATAAACTGGAATATTTAATGAAGGAAGCTAGCCCGAGGAGCTCACTAGTGCACGTCTAACCTTACCACCTGCATCACGTGACCCCACATAAGAAGTCCTCCGTAAGAAAACACCCCCAAAACACGGGTCCTGAACGTCACAGAATCTCAGTGGAGTAACAACTGGATTTGTGCTTGTGATCAGATTAGACCAAAATCAAACGTCTTGGCCATGAACTACAAGGAAACCCGCAGTACAATATGGCACTGGATAACTGACGCTTTGGGGTTCTTGTAAAGATTGATGGCGGCGTCATGAATTCTGGAAGGTACCAGGTTCTTTAATCCTTAAACCTGGTCACCTCTGCCAGAAGGTTACGATTTGCCCATAGATGGATCTTTTATCCTAAATCACGTTAAGCATTACAAAAGAGACCCCAAATGGCAAGGGTGCCAAATATTTTGCAACCAGTACTGTGTTAAAATAAAAACACAGCACCCCAAAAGCTCAAAACACCACTCACGTTGGGATTTATTTGCTAAATATATGTATGACATTTACGCCCATTCTCCCGAAGAGTGCCAATAATTCTGGAGTTGTAAACGCAATTCACAGAGAAGCAACAGGTCGGGCGTCTGCGTGTTCATATCTACAACAGATCCGTGTAAATCGAACTTATTAGTCAGACAAGAAACGTGACTCTCCGCGGTCACGTCTTGAAGACGGTCATTTAACTGCTTATACCACAGTGCTGTGGGATTCTGTTCTCTGATTGGTCAGAAGGTGTTGATTCTGTAGGTGTACGATTCTGTACTCTGATTGGTCAGAAGGCGTTGATACTGTAGGTGTACGATTCTGTACTCTGATTGGTCAGAAGGTGTACGATTCTGTAGGTGTACGATTCTGTACTCTGATTGGTCAGAAGGCGTTGATACTGTAGGTGTACGATTCTGTACTCTGATTGGTCAGAAGGTGTTGATACTGTAGGTGTACGATTCTGTACTCTGATTGGTCAGAAGGCGTTGATACTGTAGGTGTACGATTCTGTACTCTGATTGGTCAGAAGGTGTTGATTCTGTAGTTGTACGATTCTGTACTCTGATTGGTCAGAAGGTGTTGATTCGGTAGGTGTACGATTCTGTACTCTGATTGGTCAGAAGGTGTTGATTCGTTTCCTATAACAGCAGCGCTGGCAGCGGCGCAGCTGCACATCACAGGTTTATATTAATGCGCTTGTTCTAATACGTTATCGTTTCTATAGTAACAGCTCGTCCAGAAGGACCTGTACAGCCGATTAAAAGACGCGGGTAATCTTAATGTGGCGAAGTTTTCAGTAAGTAAACGTTTAAATAGCAGCAATGCTTTGCGGTTCCTCAGTAACATGACAAACTTTCGTCTTATTAAATTCACGAGAGAGAGACAAAGGAAGGACCGTTTACAGCTGCTGACGTTCTTGAAATAAGAAGCAGCAATCGCTGGCGAGCCGCTGTGGTACAAGAGGAATAGAACACGTCCGGTCGTAGGAAAATAATCCTCTTCTGGAGGTTTATTTTCAAGACAAAGCAACATGTCTGTTAATTTCACCCATTTCATGTTAAGACTGGTGACTTAACATCATGGAAATGATCTGATTGACCATTAACTTTAATCACTCACTCACACACACACACACCATAAACACACTACAATTCTAACCCAACAGACCACACGTTATCCAGATACACCAGAGAGGGTTAGATGAGGGAGAGGGCACAGGGGCGTGTCGCCTACCTGAAGCACGAGTGACATCCCAGCACTGTAGAAACACAGACCAGAGCGCAAGCTGACAGAATGCACAAATCAGGGCAGAAACGAAACAAACACTACACATGATCTTCACATGAATAATTCCATTCGCACTACACACACCTCGTTTTAATACAAACTGACCGCTCTGACCTTTATTATAAGCGCTTGTTGTAGGGGGCGTGGCCGTGCGTGATCAATACTTATGGTCATGTGAGTTACATGTACTTTGTACTGTGCTACGAATTCAAAAGCTTACCGGAAGCACTGTTTCTCTGACATCTTACACAGCGTTCACATTTTATTCTTAAGCAGTTAAATGTTTTTTCTTTCGCATTTTAAAATGAGCGAGTGCTTCCTGGAGCAGCATCTTTTCTCACAGGATGTTATGCAATCGTTACCTCATATTTGACCTGGGGTTATTTCTACTGCACGTTCTACAATATACGGCCAAAAGTATGTGTACTCCCGACAATCGCACCAACGTGTGCGTTTGAACACCCCCTGGCAGATTTATACGGTCCCTGTTTTTTTTTTTTTTTTTTTACCTCCACACGTCTGGGAAGGCTTCGCACTAGATCTCGGGGCATGGCCGTGGAGATTTGTGATACAAGATCGTTCGTGAGGTTGAAGTCGGGTACCGATGTTGGGATGTCGAGAAGGCTCCAGTTCCAGTTCATCCCGGAGGTGTAACTCCAAGTGTTCCCTTTATTTTTTTTTGAGCAGTGTATAATATATATATATATATATATATATATATATATAATTTAAAATAAAATAATTTGAAATTTATGATTAAATGTCTTCTCAAACAGCCCATTGAAGTAAACGGGGGAATTCTCCTGACGACATGGTCGTGACGTCACAGAAAGAGCATGCGCTAGGCCACGCCCCCACTTCCGGCCTGTCCCCCTTCCCCCACCGTCTTGACGTGGCCGGTAACCGGGCTAAGCTAGCGGCGCACAAAACCGTCCACAAGCATCCCAGTGAAAGCACTATCCCGTAACACTTCACCGCACGCAACAAGCGGATTCTGATTCCGTCCCTCAGCACACCCTCGAGCCCCGCACAGCGTGTGTGTGACGGGTGAAATGCCCGAAAGCCCAGGCGACTCGGGCTAGGTGTGAAAACGACAAAAAGATGGACGCCATTTTGGATTTCTTGACGCCAGCTCTCGTGATGGGATGCCAGGCGGTGCATTTCTACTGTTCTATTGAACACGTTGAACACGTTTAACCCCCATGAAGAGTGCGGGCCGATAAACCCGAGTTAACCGGTCCCGGGTGTGGGATACCCGTTTTCCTGCGCAGACCGGCGGTAACGCCGAACCCGCGCGAGCGCTCGCACTTCCGCAAACACGCCGCTGTTCGAAATCCACCGCGCGGTGCGACATGGCGTCTCGCGCGCGCTCGCGGCTGATCGGGTGAAATGAAGCCGCACGCGCGCCGCGCCGCACGGCAGGAGAACGTACCTGGTATGAGTTGAGTTCTTTGGTTGGTGAGCGTCATGCGCGGGTCTGCAGGCCGGCGGCGGTGTTAAAGGTGCAGCTCCACTCGGCCACTCCGGTGTAGTGAGCTCGTGAGCATCCGGCACGCAGGCAGGGCTGATGGGGGCGGAAACCTTCAGCTGCACGGACAGCAGGCCACCCTGCATCTGCACATAGCCCGGTACCCCCTCACACAAAGCCTCGGGGGGTGGGGCACGTGGGGGTGTGGAGGGTGGGGGTGGAGGAGTCCTGTCCTCTCTGCATCTTCAACCAGTGATGTTTCAGACCATTCTGTCTCTTGTTGGTCTGGAGACTAAAAAAAAATGTTTACTTTGTGCTCAATTACTCACCAGTGATTTACAGAACTCCCTCACAGAATTCGTAATGGTTTTAATGGGAACTCTAATGGTCCCTGTGGGTCTCTACTGGTTATTTCTTGCCTTCTATTGGTGGCATGTTATGTCTAGTGGATACCATTAAGGACTAATAATGGTAATGGTTTTAATGGTTAACAGTTGGTAGTGTGTGATGGTCCGTCTGTCCCCCCCGTCCCCCCACCACCACCAGCAGCATTCCATCAGCAATTTTTACCTGTTGTGTCCCAAAATACATGTCAAAAGAATACAAAAGAAAGTTGTATAAGCTGTAATACTATATTATCATGACCAAATGTGAATAAAATGACCAAAATAATGTTATTGCATATCGATGTCTGACACAAACAGGCTGTTTTCCCCCGTCCCACCGTGCGTGCGGACAGTCATTTCGTTTTAATAATACAAATAAATTTTAGAATGTAAAAATAAGATACAATGCATCTGTACTATAATAATACAAATAAAGCTGAATTAAATTACAGTTATGTGCGTCACTTAAGGGCGAAAGTGTTCATTTGCCTTATCCGTGTGTTTGAAGTAATAACAGAGCGCTGCAGGATTCGAGTCCTAAAAATGAGTCCGGAAAAGTGGGTTCTTGATTGGATAAATGCCTGAAATAAGGTCTGTGGTCACGACAACTCGAGATATTTTCACGTTTTATTCTGTTTCGTTAAGCTTGTACGTGTCTTGAGAAAGACGAGTGGTTAAAGGGGACTACGGAGGCTGTCGGGGACATGAAACGTCATCACGCCGGACAGGAAAACTCATCCAATACAGCCTCGCTGTGCTCAGACTCACACTCTTCCAAACTACTCCAACTCAGACTTGTAGATTTATCAGTTTAGAGTATTTACCAGTTGTCCATCCATCCATCCATCCATCCATCTTCTATACCTCTTATCGTTTTCAGGGTCGCGGGGAATCTGGAGCCTATCCCAGGGAGCACGGGGCACAATCTGGGGTACACCCTGGACAGGGTTCCAGTCCATCCCAGGGCACAATCACATACACACTCACACTCCCTGTTACTGAAACCCATTTATCCAGTTAAACCAATAACACCCGACTGCTTCTGAGCCTTTACACAGGAACCTCTTCCATGTTTACACTGCACATATACACTTTTTCTTGCACGTGTGTGTGTAATGGTCATTTATGTTTATGTGTTTTCCAGATGTCCGGCTTAAATGATATCGGAAGTTGCTGGAAGGATTCCCAGAGTAAGATTTTCAGTGTGTAACCGACTGTTTCCTGTACACATGACAATAAACGCTGGAATCTTGAGTTTTGACAAACAGGAAGTTTCATCACCAAGACCTTTACTAACAGCGAGGCCAAGAGAACCGTTTCTCCTCACAACTCTTTTGTCATGTCTTTCAAATATCGTCAGCATTGCTTGTCTTCATCCAGCTTAACAGTAGCTTAGCTACAATGAATGTCATTATTTAAAGAATTTCTTCATGTACCGTTAAAACGTCATCGTCATGATGCTGAACGTGAAATGTTACCAGAGTTAGCATCCTTTTCTGAATGATGGCCAACGTTAGCCTGGATCTTCAACCCTGTGACTAGCAAGTTGATGTCTCTGTGGTTCTGTAACGGTGGATTGTCCTCCTTACTTTCCACATAACTTCATTCTTCTTTAATCAAGTGTAAATCTACTCATATCGGCAGCTAGTGCTGTACATTCTCACCGAAAATAAAAGAGTCCTGTGGTACAACATTGCTCAGTTCTGGAAATTTGGAGACTTACTAACCAACCAACTGATGAAACTTCTTTCAGTGCGTTCAGGGGCGTGGCTAAGGGCGAGCCGGGGTGGTTAATGCAAGTAGCTAACAAGCCGACTATTCCCCGTCTTATTACTGATCTATTTTTGAATAAATAACCAGTATTCTAGATCTTTCATACGGAGTTATTCACAGTCCGTTGTGTTATAAGCACAGACCATTACACCAGTGACACTAACACCATAAAGACTCTGTCCCAGTTTATTGTTTTGTTTTCATTTTCTTTCCATTTAATTTTCTTACAGTATATTACAGTGACCATGATTACTGCGGAACAGTATTTGATTTAACTGCGTAGTTTAAGATTCATGAACAAATACAGAAAGTTAGTCCCTTTATTTATTTATTTATTTATTTATTTATTTATTTATTTCTGTATCAGGGACAATAAACATTAGTTGATATCAGTATTAATGGTTCTAATGTGTTAATCGGCTTGCACTAAATGAGAGTTGTAATGAATCAATGCTGGAGTTTACGTTGGAATGAAAACTCTGATTACAGACAGTGTTTATAGATGTTCTGTTGAAATTGTTGAGTTTAATCTGACTGATGAGTTTAATCAGATTGTTTTTGCTGTTGATGGCCGATAGAGGGTGCCAAAACCTTTTATTATCCTGTCTTTTAATCTCTCTCTCTATATTAGAATAAAGAATTTATAACACAGAAATGTGGACCTTCTGAAAAGCGTGTTAATTTATGCGCTGATACTCAGTAGGGGCTTTAATCCTTTTGGATGAATTACTGCATCGATGCGGCGTGGCGTGGAGGCTGTGGGAATAAATATAAGACACAGGAAAACACCCGGGTAACAGAGCACGTAGTTTATTGAGAATCACTATGATACATATCACACACTGGGGAGGGAACAGGACTCCACAGAGGTCATGGGAGACAGATGAGCCTCAGTTTGAGTAGAAGCATGAGCATAGGTCACCGATGGGACGATACGATAAGCGGGAGGATGAGGAAACCCTGGAGGTACAGGTGAAGAGCAGAGACGCTCCAGCAGAGCAGTAACGTCCACTGCCAGATGTGCCAGATGATGACGAAGATATTCACCCAGGCCTGGGAGACTGAACAGCTGAGAGAGAGAAGGTCCAGCTGAAGGAGCGCGTTGGTCAGCTGCACAGAGATCAGACAGAAAGGACAAATATGAGATAAAACAGTAGCGGTAACACTTCAAATATATCCATATATATACGTGTACAAGCACGTGCAAAGAATGTAGGAAACAGACATCAATACACTGCATGGAAAGAGCATGAAGTTGAATACACACACCCTCTCTCTCACCCATATTGAAGAAGTGGTAAAATCTCCTAACTGTCCAGGAGGACGGTACGGGGAGAGACACACCGCTCGGTTACCAGAAGCAGGAATGCCAGTGAGGGACTTGGAAAATTTTTAAAATACCAGAAAGAAAAACATGGAGATAAGGGGATATCCACTGACTGAAAACGGGGTTTAAGGGGATTCCAAAGTGAGGAAAGTTGATTCTAATGGGATTCAAAAATGAGAAAAGTAGAATTTAAGGGGAAATCAAAGAGACGTCATTAAACCATATTGGGATTTAAATAAAATGAGATAATTGGGCTGTATAACTAGTACATTGGGTCTGTGTATAGATTCGGATCACTTTGGGACGTCTCACTGATTGGATCTCATGTTGCTTTTTGAATGATAAACTGTATTTTGCTTCTCTCATCCATCGTGTTTTAAATAGTAAATGGCGCACTTATATAGCGCTTTGATCCAAAGCGCTTTACACTGTGTCTCATTCTCCCATTCACACACACACCAATGGTAGCAGAGCTGCCATGCAAGGCGCTAATCTTGCCCAAGGACACTTCGGCATGCGGAGTCATCCGGGCCGGGAATCGAACCGCCAACCCTACAATTAGTGGATAACCCGCTCTACCACCTGATCCACAGCCGTGTTCTAGATTATTATTGTTATTATCACAGTGACAGTCTGAATGAACCATCTAAAAAAAACAAACCCAAACCAATCAACCAAATACACACAAACAAAAGAAAGAAATGGACATACAAAGAAGATCCTGTGTTAAATATCTCATATATATTTCTCCCATGGATTCATTCCTGCTCTACTGACAAGTGATGTTTCTGTTTGACTCGCTGATGGTCACTTTTCTCCCAATTCTTCTGCTTTTCTTCTCTTTTGTTTATTTTTTTCGTTACTCCCCCTTTTCTCTCCTTCCCCATGAATCTTGATGAAGAACTCTTTTCCTCACGCTGACAAGGTCTGAAGTAGCGATCAAATAGAAAAGTTAAATATTCTCACAATTCCCAGAAGGAAGCAGGAAGTATTTTTCTCTTATCTAGAGAGTCATCAAGCGTCAAGCAGACAGAAGTTCAGGAACTTCAGGAAGACTTTACTGTGGTGTTCTGCTGAGAGTAAGATGGCCGAGTCTCTGTTCCGAGACAGAGATCAGTACAACTGCTCCGTGTGTTTGGATCTGATGACTGATCCGGTGACGATTCCCTGTGGACACTCTTACTGCAGGAGCTGCATTAAACACTACTGGGACCGAGATGAGTCCAGGAGAGCTCGATGTCCTCAGTGCAGACAGGACTTTCCTACAACACCTGCACTGAACAAAAACACAATGCTGGCTGAAATCCTCGAGATGCTGCGGAACACCACGCTTCAGGGTTCTCCTCCTTCTCCTCCAGCTCAGCGTTCTGCTCAGCATGGAGAAGTTGAGTGTGATTTCTGCACTGATGGAAAGCTCAGAGCGGTGAGATCATGCCAAGAGTGCCGCGCGTCGTACTGTGAAACGCATCTCCAGCCTCACTACGACTTTCCGGCTCTTAGGAAACACAAGTTAGTCGTCGCCACCGAAATACTGACGTGTCCGGGACACGATAAACTGCTGGAGGCTTTCTGTCGCACTGACAACACCTTAATCTGTATGAGCTGTGTAATGGACGAGCACAAAGGCCACGACACGGTTTCATCTGCAGCTGAAAGGGACGAGAAACAAGTGGGACACTTTTCTCTTATTAAACCTTTATTATTATTTTTTATTACAGAACACTCACAGAAACAAAGGTGCATTTCCTTATAGCTGGGACAGAGATGTAACTGAACCAGAGTGTATAACTCAGAATGAACAGATTTTGTGTTCTTAAACAGATGTAGATACAGATATGAATAGAAGACACTTGTTTTTGTGTGTGTGTGTGTATGTGTGTGTGTGTGTGTATCAGAAAGATTGCCAGAAATGTTGACATGGCAGTGTTTATGTTCACACGACCACTTTTACGAACGTGAACATAAACATTTAAACATAAACATTCATTCATCCTTAGCTGCTGGCTAGCCCTAACCCTAACCCTAACCCTAACCCTAACCCTAACCCTAACCCTTACTACTACTCAGGGTCACATGATTTGATTTAGACTTAACCTGGTGAACACACACTATTTTCCATCTGAGTTTCTTGAGACAGAGTGATATGGTTCATTTATAATTGGGAAAAAAAAAATCCTCCTTAACCACACCCACCGTACAGATACAGTGGCATTATGCTAACACTTCTGTACCTTGTGCATACGAATATAATTTAGCTTTAAAAATAACCGCAGGTGCATAATTTGAACCTTAAGGACCACTCGTACCCTTTCAAGTTTTATTCTAAAAGATAATTAAAGGTACACTACACACGTCTTCATAGTTAAAAGATTGCTTATACAGTATTACACTTGGTCCGAAATCAAGTGGGGTGGACTATTGCGTCAGTTTATTGACCGATAACAAATCAACTAAAACTGTTCGTGCAAAAGTACAACCTTATTTACAAATTTTTAGAAAATGTAAAAGCTGCATTAGTATTCACTCCGTTACTGTGAAAGCCCTTATAAAGACCTGGATACGTAACTTAGATAACCGAATAACATCAGATACCTTTTATTGCTTTGCCATTAGTGATTAGTTCTAATGATTAGCGTTCTAATGATATTATAATGATATTTTATATATGTATATATTTTATATATATAACAAAGCATGCAAAAGACTTTCTAAAAAAAAAAAGTAAAAGTAAACGGCTTCTTATGTTTTGCTAAAATCCAGGCTAACCGTAACAGGCATTCATCAGGGCTCTTGGGTTCTCACGGTCTTGGGCTGTAAGAGAATTTTCTGGAGCTCTGTTGACCCTATCATATTGAACTTTGGTTTATTACGTAATAAAGATACTATCCGTAATAACATCTGTATTCGTAATATCACATGATCTGTAATCTGAAACATAACATGGCACAGACTCTGAACAGGTGAAATAGTTCTGGTTTAAACTTGAGTTAGGGATAATAAACCTACTCCTCTGTCCATTCATCTTCAAACATTCTCTTTTCATTGGTTTTCATGTCATCACTTCACTAATCAGACCGTGAAGGTTAAACGAAATAAAATAAAATAAAAATACATGTACAAAAGTCTGTAACAGTTAGTCCTTTCTGAGCGAATGTGCTGTAAGGAGTCTGTGGAAAATAATTGACAAACAAATTGGATGAACTCCAACAAAGGATCTGCTTCAGAAACCAGGACGGACCTTGCTCCTTGCTTCCGATCATAAATACGCCTTATACAGACCGTACAGCTTCTCGTAATCAATACCATAAAATGTAAAGCTTTTTGCAACGTGCAACATTTAGAATAAAGTGAAATTCAAGGGAGGAGCTAAAAACAGCCAGGAAAAGCAAAAACAATACTATGACCTGAAGCCCCGGTCGGTATCATACAACTTGGATGACCTTGCCAATCAAGTTTCATGCCTAATTGAGCTTTTCTACAATCCCCTTCAAAACTATTGGAACACCCAGGCTAATTCATTTGTTTTTGCTGTAGACTGAAGATCACAAGACAGGTTTGAGATCACAAGATGAATATGAGAAGAGAGGTTAGAATTTCAGCTTTTATTTCCTGGTATTTATATGTACAGTGGTGTGAAAAAGTGTTTGCCCCCTTCCTCATTTCCTGTTCCTTTGCATGTTTGTCACACTTAAGTGTTTCGGAATATCAAACCAATTTAAACAATAGTCAAGGACAACACAAGTAAACACAAAATGCAATTTGTAAATGAAGGTGTTTATTATTAAAGGTGAAAAAAAATCCAAACCATCATGGCCCTGTGTGAAAAAGTGATTGCCCCTAAACCTAATAACTGGTTGGGCGACCCTTAGCAGCAACCACTGCAACCAAGCGTTTGCGATAACGTGCAATGAGGCTTTTACAGCGTCCTGGAGGAATTTTGGCCCACTCATCTTTGCAGAATTGTCCTAATTCAGTTACATTAGAGGGTTTTCGAGCATGAACGGCCTTTTTAAGGTCATACCACAACATCTCAATAGGATTCAGGTCAGGACTTTGGCTAGGCCACTCCAAAGTCTTCATTTTGTTTTTCTTCAGCCATTCGGTGGTGGACTCGCTGGTGTGTTTAGGATCATTGTCCTGCTGCAGAACCCAAGTTCGTTTCAGCTTGAGTACACGAACAGATGGTCGGACATTCTCCTTCAGGATCTCTTGGTAGACAGCAGAATTCATAGTTCCTTTTATCACGGCAAGTCTTCGCAGGTCCTGAAGCAGCAAAAAGCCCCAGACCATCACACTACCACCACCATATTTTACTGTTGGTATAATGTTCTTTTTATGAAATGCAGTGTTCCTTCTACGCGATATATACTTGGACACACACCTTCCAAAGAGTTCCACTTTTGTCTCATCGGTCCACAGAATGTTGTCCCAAAAGTCTTGGGGATCATCAAGATGTGTTGTGGAGAAATTGAGACGAGCTTTGATGTTCTTTTTGCTCAGCAGTGGATTTCTCCTTGGAACTCTGCCATGCAGGCCATTTTTGCCCAGTCTTTTCCTGATGGTGGAGGCATGAACGCGACCTTAACTGAGAGGCAGGTGAGGCCTGCAGTTCTTTGGACGTTGTTGTGGGGTCTTTGTGTACCTCTTGGATGAGTCATCGCTGCACTCTTGGGGTAATTTTGGGCGGCCGGCCACTCCTGGGAAGGTTCACCACTGTTCCATGTCTCCGCCATTTGTGGATAATGGCTCTCACTGTGGTTCGCGGGTTCCCAAAGCTTTGGAAATGGCTTTATAACCCCCTTTTCCAGACTGATAGATCTCAATTACTTTCTTTCTCAATTGTTCCTGAATTTCTTTGGGTCTCGGCATGATGTGTAGCTTTTAAGGATCTTCTGGTGGACCTTACTGTGTCAAGCAGCTCCTATTTAAGTGATGCCTTGATTGTGAACAGGTGTGGCAATAATCAGGCCTGGGTGTGGCTAGAGAAATTGAACTCAGGTGTGGACAACCACAGTTATAGTATGTTTTAACAAGGGGGGCAATCACTTTTTCACACAGGGCCATGATGGTTTGGATTTTTTTTCACCTTTAATAATAAACACCTTCATTTACAAATTGCATTTTGTGTTTACTTGTGTTGTCCTTGACTATTGTTTAAATTGGTTTGATGTTCCGAAACACTTAAGTGTGACAAACATGCAAAGGAACAGGAAATGAGGAAGGGGGCAAACACTTTTTCACACCACTGTAAATGCATCAAACAACATAGAAAACAGCACGTTTTGTATCAGACCACACGATTTGTAGGCGAGCAAAACTATCAGGGCATATGTCTGACAGACGTTTCTTGTTACCCAGGTGTGTCCTGTTAGACTGATTGTTTAAACAATAAATAGCTCTGAATATCTGCTCTTGGTTTGAGCCTTCAGTTTCCCCTGTGAAGACTGCATTTGTTGTCAAAAAGGATAAGCCAACATGAAGTTCAGAGAGCTGTCTATGGGAGAAAACCAAGCTGTTTTGAAACTGAGAAAAAGTGGGAAAATCAATCAGAGGCATTACAGAAACATCAGGCACAACCAATACAACAATTTGGAATGTCCTGAAAAAGAAAGAAACCACAGATGTACTGAAGATCAGACACCGAACGGGTCGGCCAAGGAAAACACCAACAGCTGATGATAGAAACATTGTGAGAGATGTGAAGAAAACCCCAAAACAACAGTCAGTGACATCACCAACAACCTCCACAGGACAGGGTGAAGATCTCACAATCCTCGAAGAAGACTTTGAGAGCAGAAATTTAGAGGCTGTACCACAAGATGGAAACCACGCATCAGCAGTAAGAATCGGAAAGTCAGATTGGAATTCTCAAAGAAATACAGAGATGATCCACAAAAGTTCTGGAACCAAGATGAACCTTTACCAAATTGATAGAAAGGCCAAAGTGTGGTGAAATAAAGGATCTGCTCATGATCCTTCACATACCAGCTGATCTGTGAAACATGGTGGAGGTAGTGTTATGGCTTGGGCTTACATGGCTGCTTCTGGAACATTCTCACTAATCTTTATTGATGATGGAACTCATGATGGTAGCAGCAGAATGAATTCAGAAGTTTACAGGAACATTTTGTCCCCAATTTACAGAGACATGCATCCGAATGAATCAGGAGGAACTTCATCATGAGCAAGACAAGGATCCTGGACACGCTTCCACCTTAAGACAGGACTTCATCAGGGGGGAAAGTGGAAGGTTTTAGACTGGACAAGTCCATCACCAGACCTTCACCCAACTGACCAGCATCTCAACTACTGAAGAGGAGACTGAAAAGAGAAACCCCCCCGAAACAAACAACCACTGAAAGAAGCATAGCTGCACTACGTTAAAAGTACAGTACATGCTTAAAAATGCTCTATAATGTATATGGCTATGTCAAAAATATATTATTACAGCAATACAGTCCACACTTACAATAACGTCATGCAGCATACTTACAGTTATGAGTGGTTAGAGTCCTGACATTGTTTGAGGAGAAGAATTTATACATGCATCAGGTGTTGTATATTTCCACATAGGATACACCTTTATATTCTCGCTCCTAGCTCCTCTGGAAGCGTCCTCACTCCACGTTCCTCGCCTCATCATGATGCAATTAGAGAACTGATATGTCCTTCAAGATGGCTGACTTCGATCAATTTCCGGGTCACAGGCAGGAGGAAGGAGGAGAGAGGAAACAAGGAAACATCAATTTGAGTATCGAGAGTCACCCATCGTCCTGGACTCTTTCAGACAGTATGGCCTCAGACCTCTAGGATATCTAGAGTCATGTCATGATCTATGTTTTATGCCTCTGCTACTATACTGTAAATGTGTTGTTGAATGTTTTTAGGATTTATACAGAATTATTATTAAACCAGTAGATGTTTAAATCAGTAGATTAGATTTTGGACAGGGTCAAGGTCACAGCAAGGTTGAATGTCTGAAACCGTTTTCCTTACACATTCATGTTCAAGATAATTCCCATTAGTGCAAAATCACGAGAACAACTGCTTGAATGTTGGCTTCGAGCTCTAATTTTTTTTTTTTTTTTTTTGCCACAAAGTAAAAGAGAAAAAATGAAAGATGTATAGGTTGAAAGCAAAAGTGAACATTGTCTGTTGGTTCCTTTTGTTTGTTTCCTGTACATACGGGACATACGAGACATACAGGGTGATGTAGTGTTATACTCAGGACATCATTCATTCTGAGAGTGTGTGTTGTTAGTCTGTTAAATTTTCACAACTCATTTGTATAATTAACTTTATAGATCATACTTCAGGAATATAAAAGCACATTGGTGGAGAAACATGGAGAAAAGTTGAAGGAGTTTTACGATCTGCTAAATACCTTTGAGGCTCATGAAGTAAGTAAAGAAACACTGTAAGAGCTTAAAAAGAGCAGTATATTGTCCTTTTTAAGCTCTTTTCTCTGGTAGTAAAACAGCTTGTAACTTTTCAAGTGTTAGGTCTGCACATGTTTTAACACATGGAAATCTTTATTAAATCAATGTATAATATAATTGTATAAATTATATCTATATCAAATATAACATATACATGGTGTTTCTTTTTTAAATACAGCAGTCTGCACAGCAGGCAGTGGAGGACACAGAGCTAGCCTTTACCTCGCTAATCACTTTCCTTGAGAAAAGCTGCTCTGAGGTGACCGAGAAGATCAGAGCTCAGGTGGAGATGGACAGGAATCGAGTTGCAGATCTTCAGGAACAGCTGGAGCTTGAAATCACTATGCTGATGGGGCAGGAAGAACTCACGGACAAGTTTTTACAGACGGAGGATAATGTCTACTTCCTTCAGGTTTGATTCTGTCTGGAAGTGTGTAAGATTGGAATGTTAATATTATTAGAAAAATAAATAGTGTAGGCCGTATTCATAGTCGAGTGAGGAGAAGTGTTAAGTCCAGCGCAGTGTTAAGTCAGCACATTAGAGTGAGGAGAGCATAGGGGATGAGGAAGTGATGCAAAAAGGTGGAGAAGTGGGCCGGCTCAATTCATCAAAAGCTTTGCCAAATTACTATTAGGTGAGGCCAAGTCTGCTGTTGAAGAGCTCAAAGAAGAAGGTGGAGGACCTTCAATCCAGTCTAGGAGATGCAAACTAAAAATTTGTCAAACCAACATCAGGCCTCAACAGTATACCCTACAAAGAATATAAAATATGCTCCATACTACTTCAGATGTTGTGGAAGCTCTTCCAGAGGATTTGGACTCAATGTACCAAACCCACAAGCTGGAGAAGAGCAGATGGACGTCTTGTACCCAAAGAATTCGCCTCCTCATGTATAGGACAGTTCAGGACCATCCCCCTCTTAAGTGTAGAAGGGAAGATCCTTATGTCATTGCTGGCCAGAAGAATGACACAGGATGTGTAGAAACATATAGAAATATATCCAAAAGGGCAAAATCTCAGGGTTCTTCGGGTGCTTGGAACATACTGGGATCCTCAGACGAATCATGTGATGCTAAGGAAAAGAAGGCCAACCCTGCAGTTGACTGGCTTGAACTAGCCAATACCTATGGCTCCACCTCTACAACTACTACATCACAGACCACATCAAGAAGATCATCAGTTACTTCTAAGACATCTGGATGCAATTCCCAACCACCCACCAACTTTGCGACAAAATTTGAAAAGTACATCGTAACAGAATGTATAATTTCCTACTATATTGTTTCTCATGGATAAGACCCTGAATAGAGAACTGGAAAAGAAACCAGAGGACCAAGAACTGCTTTAGGAGTCCAACGGCTAGTAATACGGGGATTCATAGATTATTTGACCATTAAAACTCCAAACCATGTTCGGGCAATAAAAATAAAAAGTAAAATAGTATATTTGTGCTGGATCAAGTGCTCTTTTATGCACTTATAAAGAGTGTGGCAGCCTTTTTCTTTACATTTATTACATTACATTTATTCACTTAGCAGACGCTTTTATCCAAAGCGACTTACAAATAAGCAAAGCGATATATCAAGCAGGGAACAATACAAGTAGTGCCACTATACAAGATCCAGGTAAATATTGATGGAATTTTGTGCCTAATCAGTCCCTTCAGGGTTTTGTGATTTTATGCAAGAAATGAACGTAAAATCAAGCAAACTCCACAATATTCGGCGGAGCTTGCAATTTTTCAAAATTACAGCAGATTTCCAACAGATTTTGGGCAAGACGCGTCATGTGACATCATTTCAACGCGCGTGCAGTCAAAGATCTCTTTGATTCCTGTTCGTTAAACACGAGTCCAGCTAAAAATTCTCAATTCTGCAATTGCGATTTCGCCAGTTCGAGTAGTTTTCTGCAAAAAAAGCACAAATATCCCCTCAAGTTCTCAGTTTTCAAAATCGAGCATTTTTTGGCCACAAAAATCACCAAAAAACAAACCTTCTGAGAAATCCTGGATGAACTGTTGAATTCACTAACTCTTTGTGAAAAAATAAGTGTTTGTTGTCCTTTAACAGAACTTCGAGAGCATGGCCAGTCCCTCTGGAGATGAAGAGTCGCCTGCTCGGACTTTAGAGCCGCTCGTTTCTTTTAGTGACGTGAGCAACATGGTTTCTGAGTTTAAAGAGAAACTGGAGATTTTCTCCACGCAGACAATGGACAACATGTTTGCAAACTGTGAGTGTGTTTCTCTAAACATTTGACTCCTAATCTTCTGGAAAGTTCTTTATTGTTTGAGAACCGGTTCCTGATCTTTTTCTCTGCTAGTCCATATCGGGGTCGGTGACAGAGTTCGGGTGAAATCTTCTGTGAACACACCTACATTTCAGTGGGGTCCTATCACACACCAGAGTGTAGGCGTAGTCATGTGTAAGTGCTGTACTGGTTTTTAATCCAGGTTTAATCACAAACGAACTCGGAGTTTTAGTTTAATCTGAAATCTGCTCCATGTTACAGCCATAAGTGAGGAAACTGTGATCGTCGCCTTCCCGGAGCACGAAAACTGGAAAGGACTCCTGTCTGAGATGGAGCGCGTAACTGCTGCTGATGAATCTGGTATCTAATCCTACAACTTTCAGGAAGTGTCACGAGTTATCATAAAGTGTGTGTGTGTGTGTGTGTGTGTGTGTGTGTGTGGTTTTAATTTTCATACTAGTGATCCATATAAAATCTACAATTTTTAATCCTCTTCATTATACAGTGCCTTGCGAAAGTATTCGGCCCCTTGAACTTTTCAACCTTTTGCCACATTTCAGGCTTCAAACATAAAAATATAAAAATTTTATTTTTTGTGAAGAATCACCAACAAGTGGGACACAATTGTGAAGTGGAACGAAATCTATTGGATTTTTGAAACTTTTTTAACTAATAAAAAAATGAAAAGTGGGGCGCGCAAAATTATTCAGCCCCCTTGCGTTAATACTCCGTAGAGCCACCTTTTGCTGCGATCACAGCTGCAAGTCGCTTGGGGTATGTCTCTATCAGTTTTGCACATCGAGAGACTGAAATTCTTGCCCATTCTTCCTTGCAAAACAGCTCGAGCTCAGTGAGGTTGGATGGAGAGCGTTTGTGAACAGCAGTTTTCAGCTCTTTCCACAGATTCTCGATTGGATTCAGGTCTGGACTTTGACTTGGCCATTCTAACACCTGGATACGTTTATTTGTGAGCCATTCCTTTGTAGATTTTGCTGTATGTTTGGGATCATTGTCTTGTTGGAAGATAAATCTCCATCCCGGTTTCAGGTCTTTTGCAGACTCCAACAGGTTTTCATCCAGAATGGTCCTGTATTTGGCTGCATCCATCTTCCCCTCAATTTTAACCATCTTCCCTGTCCCTGCTGAAGAAAAGCAGGCCCAAACCATGATCCTGCCACCACCATGTTTGACAGTGGGGATGGTGTGTTGAGGGTGATGAGCTGTGTTGCTTTTACGCCAAACATATCGTTTTGCATTGTGGGCAAAAAGTTCGATTTTGGTTTCATCTGACCAGAGCACCTTCTTCCACATGTTTGGTGTGTCTCCCAGGTGGCTTGTGGCAAACTTTAGACGAGACTTTTTATGGATATCTTTGAGAAATGGCTTTCTTCTTGCCACTCTTCCATAAAGGCCAGATTTGTGCAGTGTACGACTGATTGTTGTCCTATGGACACACTCTCCCACCTCAGCTGTAGTTCTCTGCAGTTCATCCAGAGTGATCATGAGCCTCTTGGCTGCATCTCTGATCAGTCTTCTCCTTGTCTGAGCTGAAAGTTTAGAGGGACGGCCAGGTCTTGGTAGATTTGCAATGATCTGATACTCCTTCCATTTCAAAATGATCGCTTGCACAGTGCTCCTTGGGATGTTTAAAGCTTGGGAAATCTTTTTGTATCCAAATCCGGCTTTAAACTTCTCCACAACAGTATTACGGACCTGCCTGGTGTGTTCCTTGGTCTTCATGATGCTCTGCGCTTTCGCACAGAACCCTGAGACTATCACAGAGCAGGTGCATTTATACAGAGACTTGATTACACACAGGTGGATTCTATTTATCACCATCAGTCATTTAGGACAACATTGGATCATTCAGAGATCCTCGCTGAACTTCTGGAGTGGGTTTGCTGCACTGAAAGTAAAGGGGCCGAATAATTTTGCACGCACCACTTTTCAGTTTTTTATTTGCTAAAAAAGTTTAAAATATCCAATAGATTTCGTTCCACTTCACAATTGTGTCCCACTTGTTGGTGATTCTTCACAAAAAAAATAAATTTTATATCTTTATGTTTGAAGCCTGAAATGTGGCAAAAGTTTGAAAAGTTCAAGGGGGAATACTTTCGCAAGGCACTGTACACCGTCTGCTCACTACAGTCCAAGTTAAAGCACAAATGAAGTCAGAGTTTGATGATAATTAGAAATCTGCTCCATTTTACAGCCATAAGTGATGAAACTGGGATCGTCGACGTCCTGGAACATAAAAACTGGGACGGACCCCTGTCCGAGGTGGAGAGCGCAGCTGCTTCTGATGAATCTGGTGTGTAAACACATGGAAAAGTGTGTGTGTGTGTGAAATGTGTAGTGGTTTCATGTCATGAGTCAGTAAATTTGTTTCCACTACTGTCTGAGCCGTAGTTTAATTGAGATGTACTGAATTCGGACATAATGGGCGGAGCTTGAAATAGTTCCGACTCGGACACACTGGTCTCAATCACAGCTTTTCTACCAGACACAAGTACTCTTCTGCAGTGGGAAACTGATACAGACACTGAGCACAGTGGATCTGGATTATGCTAATATCTCTCTGCTGCTGATAGAGATACTCGTTCATTTCAGTACTATTCTATTTCTCATCCACGTGACGACCTGCAGCTCTGCTCTGTGAAACCTGCTAAAATATTCCAACATGAATTCTTCGATATTTTTTTTATTTGTTTGTTTTCTGTCATAGAAACTTCCGCTCATCAGAGGAAAGTGACGCCGTATGTGAAATATATAAAACGCAATTGGGGAAAGGTGAGTGAAGTGTTGGCGTGGTCAGGAGCAAGGCTTTTGATGGACACATCTCTGAAGCTGTACTATGGACATGCTGCATTCTTATTGTGTGCCTTTAAGGTTTGCTATACATATTAAATCTTTTTTTTTTTTTTTCGTAACAGGTCTTGGGGAAGAAATGACTGTGGACTTCCCGGAACGTCCCGGCGATGGATACACGTCATCTCCAAATGATCGTATCTAAATTATTCCAGATTTGTGTTCATATTGAGACCATAGAGTTATATTTGTATATTATAAATCAATCGGATTTTTTCTACAAGTGGAGTTGATACAAGAGATTCACTCTCCGGTCACTTTATTAGGAACGCCTGTACACCTGCACATTCATGCAGTCATTTCATCAGCCAATCATGTGGCAGCACCACAGCGCCAAAAAAAAAAAAAAAAACATCATAGAGATACAGGTCCAGAGCTTCAGATAATGTTCACATCAAACATCAGAATGAAGAAATATTGTGATGAAATATTGTGATGCCAGATGGTCTCGGAAGTGATAGTAATATCAGATGGAGTGCATTTCACAATCGTTTTATGACCCCTCTTCGCAGTACACTGGCGTTCCATTCCACTGGAGGAACGGAAATCGACCTTTTCAATCAGCATAAACAAATGAATCATTTTATCGCCGCAAGTCTGTTAGAAGACGAGTCAGGACACTGTTGGGTTTCTGTGTGTAGAGTAGCGTGACTGTATGTTTAGCTGCTGCTGAGCAGGGTGATGGGAAAGAGGAGTACACAACTGCCACAAAAATTGATAACATTTAAACCTAGTGGGCTAGGTAAAAAAACAAACCCTGCACATTCTTAAAACCCTGAGTGCTTACTACATGAGCCATTAAACACTACTGTGGAGTGTGACATCACAATAAATTCAATGCTGAAGATGTGCACAAATTGTTTTGTTTTGTAGTTTCTGGTAAAGAGTTAATATACTGTATACTGTAGTGTAACTGTACTGATAGTGAAAATGTCATCATGCAGTTCTGGGACTGTAACGATACGTAGACAGGAGGCGGATGCAGGCGCAGATCAAAGTCTTTATTAGACTTAAAGACACAAAACCAAAGTAACACAATCTTCACAGGCAAACGGGAAACGTGGCATAACAATATCCCTCCACGTATGAAAACAAACGATACCTATGATACAAATCTTCCAACTAATAATACTGAGCGACGTGCACAAAACATCAACACCTGTGGCAAGTTAAAGTCTCTAAAGTTAATGCTCACTCCGGAAGCAGGCGAACCATAACAATGTCATGTGACTCGTCCGTAGACGAGACACAGTGCCATCTGGTGGCCGTATCATAACAGGGACAACTCACGCCAGTCACGGCTGTACTAACAATCAGACTAAACAAAACCACCGGCTGATACACGAGTGTTCTGAACATAGGACTACAGTATATCAGATCAGGATATGCGCTCCTGTAAGTGATGGATCATTTTTAATAAACCATCTAGCAAAAGAGGACGAGCAAAATAGGACGCTGCTGAAGAATTTAAACTGAAAGAGCCCCCTGTGTGATTATAGATTAAATAAACAAACAAACCAATCGTGTTTACTGTGTGTGTGTGTGTGTGTGTGTGTGTGTCTTTACTGTGTTGTGTAACCCTAACCCTAAGTGCCCATGTATACAAAATGGATTTCCAACAAATATCTCCACTAAGAGTGGACGAATCCTGCTGTTTAGATAAAAAAACAAGCCTGTGACTCGACTCTCCATCACAGACAGAATATTATTGAAGAAGATACTATAAGAAAAGTCACTTCTTTCTTAGACATTAATCGGCATCAGTGTTTATGTATATCGCTTTGCTTATTTGTAAGTCGCTTTGGATAAAAGCGTCTGCTAAGTGAATAAATGTAAATGTAAATGTATGTTGTACACAGTAAATGTGTCAGATTTGACCACATGGGCAAGAGGAAAGGAAAAGGGAAAAACATTACGAAAGATACACTGAAGAACTCGTACTAACCCCCTCCACGTCACATCCTGCACTCTGTAATGCTGCTATGAGGAACTTTTCCTGTCAAGAAACACTTTTTTTATGAGTTGAGCTTCACGTTCCTCCCACCGTGCATGATCTTGAGATCTGAATATTGAAGCCAAGTGCATTAAATTAGGATCATAATTACGTAATTAAGTGTGCTGGAGTGTGCATTTAAAAGAGTACGTTGATTACAGCCAAGGTGTTTAGATATTATATTAAATATTAAAATTAATTTATTTATTAATGAATTATTAAAAATTTTTTTTTTACCATTTAGACTCAGGATGGACTGATGATTTGAATCAAACGTGCTGTTGATTGTTGTAGCTTTTAATGGCCAAGAGAGGGCGCCAAAAACATTTTCTTATCTTGCTCGTTAACCCTTCAAACACTTCTACTAGTCTTTTAGTCCTCGTGTCCGTGTTTATTTGTCCTCTTTTTTTCTCCTTCACCTTTAAATTTTTTAGTGAAAATCTCTTTTCCACACACTGCCCGTGTCTGCATTAATGATTAATAAAAACAAAACATATCCAAAGAGAATCCAGTGATAAATAAACATATTTAAAGCTTTTCTGATTCATGACTTTCACTTTCTCTTTCTCTTTCTCTCAGACATGCGCAGACATTTTGTGAGAGTTTTCCAGTTTAATTCTCAGCGAATCAGAAGGAAGCAGGAAGTATTTTTGTCTTATCTAGAAGCGTCAAGCGTCAAGCAGACAGAAGTCCAGGAACTTCAGGAAGACTTTACTGTGGTGTTCTGCTGAGAGTAAGATGGCCGAGTCTCTGTTCCGAGATAGAGATCAGTACAACTGCTCCGTGTGTTTGGATCTGATGAGTGATCCGGTGACGATTCCCTGTGGACACTCTTACTGCAGGAGCTGCATTAAACACTACTGGGACCGAGATGATTACAGGAGAGCTCGATGTCCTCAGTGCAGACAGGACTTTCCTACAACACCTGCACTGAACAAAAACACAATGCTGGCTGAAATCCTCGAGCAGCTGAGGAACACCACGCTTCAGGATTCTCCTCCTTCTCCTCCAGCTCAGTGTTCTGCTCAGCCTGGAGAAGTTGAGTGTGATTTCTGCACTGATGGAAAGCTCAGAGCGGTGAGATCATGCCTGGAGTGCCGCGCGTCGTACTGTGAAACGCATCTCCAGCCTCACTACGACTTTCCGGCTCTTAGGAAACACAAGTTAGTCGTCGCCACCGAAATACTGACGTGTCCGGGACACGATAAACTGCTGGAGGCTTTCTGTCGCACCGACAACACCTTAATCTGTATGAGCTGTGTAATGGACGAGCACAAAGGCCACGACACGGTTTCATCTGCAGCTGAAAGGGACGAGAAACAAGTGGGACACTTTATTATTATTTATGAAACTGATATTTTTTATTACAGAACACTCTCAGGTACTTTTCCTTGTAGCAGAATCTGATTATATTACTCAGGACGAACAAATAATGTGTTCTAATCAGATACAGGTACAGGTACAAATAGAAGCCCAGTGTTAGTTTCTTCTTTAGAAATCTTGCCACAGAGCATCTGGTTGAGATTAGACATGTGCATCAGGACAGGGATCCAATGGGAAACATCACAAAAGTCACGTGAGCCGGAGGTTTTCACTCTAATGTGGGTGTGAGTGGGCGGTCAGATGTGAAGCTTGTGGTACAAACACCATGTTTATTAAATGTCACGCATTAACAGTGTTTATTCATTCATCCTTAGTAACTGCCTGGTCTGGGATGTTGCGGTTTACATTTGGCTAGTAGTTTGGTTATATTAGTGTTATGTCAGAGCTGTATCTCAGCAGCTCTTGCCTAGTTTCCCACTGAATCTAAGCATGGTTGAAGAGTTGAGCCTGGTCAGAACCTGGATGGGAGACCTCCTGGGGAAAATGTTGCTGCTGGAAGTGGTATTTGTGAGGCCAGCAGGGGGAGCTCACCCTGTGGTCTGTGTGGGGCCTAATGCCCCTGCATAGTGATGGGGACAGTATACTGTAAAAACAGCACCGTCTTTCGCATGAGACAATAAAGTCCTGACTCTCTGTGGTCATTAAAAATCCCAAAGACTAGGGGTATACTTCGGTGACCTGGTGAAATTGGCCCTTCTCTATCACCTCCTAATAATCTCCATCTCCGAGCTGGCTACATCACTCTCTTCTCTCCACTGATAGCTGGTGTGTGGTGGGAGTTCGGGAGCAATATGGCTGCCATCACATCATCCAGGTGGAGGATACACAGTAGTGGTGTCTGAGGAGATTCCCCTGTCCCCCCTCTCTGTACATCGCTCTGAGTGTCTAGAAAAGCGCCGTATTAATGTAATCTATATAAATGATTACTATTATTATATTTTGGGAAATTTAGCCAACTAAATACCATAGAAAATTTGTCAGGCAGGAACAGAACAAAATAAGTGTGTGAGCAGGATCTCTAGTTGAGAGCAGTTATCAGAGTTTTTTTGTTATTGTTGTAGCCAAAAAAAGCTTTTTTCTTTTTCAAAATTTGCGATGCAATCTGCAGAGTTTTTGTGCCTTTTTTTGCAGAAAACTTCTTGAATCAGTATACACAGTAGTGGTGTCTGAGGAGCTTCCCTCTTTCACGATGACATTTGTTGGTAAATGAGACCTTTTAGCTGTATTCTTTTTGACGCACGTGAATCAAAGAGGGTTTCATCTGAATGCGTTTCGACCCAAACCTGTGGTAATTTTGGAAAATCGCAAGCGCCTCCGAATACTGCGGAATTTGCTTTATTTTGCGTTAATTTAAGCGCTCGCAAAATTGCGAAATCCTGGAGGGTCCGGTTTATTAACTGGAGTGATGTAGCTGAGGTTGAGGAACTGTCATTGATGCGGTTCTTTATGAAGGTGAGAACATGGCAGTCACATGGGTGTGGATCACACCGGTCTGACAGCAGGTAGTGAGGTAGTCTCAGCAAGGTTCAACTGAAATGAGACAATGATTTGACTCTGAACCGACTCGACTGCTGGAAATGAATCAAATTATTTTTGGGGTTTTTTTTTGGGTTGCAGATTTTTATTCTGTTTGTAGATGTGAGCTGCGTCAAAGCACGGAGAAATGCCATGTTTCTGGAGATTTGATCATTTATTTAGTTCCAGCTCAGTGTTCTCCGAGCTCGGGGCCATTCTGTGATTTCGGATCGCACTTTTATGAAGTGACATAAAAGACAAACCAAACTAAACAGCAAACCAAGCACAAGTATAAATACAGCTCTGATTCAGGCTCAGCAACTGGACTAATAGTTGTGAACATGCTCTTTAAGATTATTAACAGTACCATGTACAGTTTCTCAGGTAAACGATAGCATACACACTAAAGGTACGCACGCGTCCCCTTCATGGTGCCACTCCGGCGACAAGGAAAAGTCCAGTTTTCGAACTTTATTTCGGACAATGCTTGTTGTTAATTGTTTCCTAATTGATTTGTAAACCTGACTGGGTTCTTCACAGGTCACGCTGCAGGCTAATAAACACAAATGTGTGGAGAAACGCAAAGAAAAAGAGAAAGAGCTTCACGAGCTGAGGAAAGCCACAGAATCTCATACAGTAAGTAAAAAATGTTCTGGAAAGAAGAAGCACATGTTTGTGGTGTATTTCAAAACAACAAACTTTCTATAAAAATATATTTACTCTTTATAACATTTATGTTTCTTTAACCTTTATTCAGGAACAGAATCCACTCTGACTCCATTACGATATACAGTATAATGTGCTTTTGTCAGTTTAACGCATGTGTTATGAATAAGTGAAGTCATGTCCTAGAGACATCGCTCTGCGTGTACATCTGCTCAAACAGGCTCAACAGGAACGCAGGAACACAGATCTATCGAGACTCAGCAATAATTAGCCAACCAGACTGGCCAGTGACGAATGTTTTTCTTTTCTTGCGTGTACACAATATACAACAGGTCACTGATTACACACATTTTAAAAATCAAGAGCTGCTACATGTGGAGCGTCTGTCGTACTTGTGAATGAGCTGTTACTATAGTAACGATAAGGTTCTCACTAGCTGTCACGGTTCCGAGGTTGAGGCAGAAGCCAGTGCAGCCGGGGCGGCTGTGGCGCAGTTGGTAGAGCAGGTTGTCCGCTAATCGTAGGGTTGGCGGTTTGATTCCCGGCCCGGGTGACTCCACATGCCAAAGTGTCCTTGGGCAAGACACTGAACCCCAAGTTGCTTGCAATGGCAAGTTAGCACCTTGCATGGCAGCTCTGCTACCACTGGTGTGTGTGAGAATGGATAAAAGCGCTATATAAGTGCACCTTTATTTAAGTGCAGATAATAAGATTTATTTAAACAAATGTATAACAAAACAAGGACACGAAGACAACTTGGTATAACACCGTCGCATGAAACAAAACACCGTGATATGAAAGACAGAAGTCTAAAACAACGAAAGACAAGGAAACAGTGCAGATAATGACTATAAATACCCATGAGTGCTCATTAACCAAAACGTGAATCAGGTGCAGGTGGTCATGTGACAGATAGTGCAGTGCAGTGGCTGATGGGAACTGGAGTCCAGAGTTTCATGATACGTGACACTAGCTCTGCAGTGTATTGTATTATAACAGCGACCTTGGAGAGTGTAATTTCTACCGCACTTTACTAATCAGTATGTCTGCTACTAATTCAATTCAATTCACTTTTATTTGTATATCACGTAACAAACATGGTCTCAAAGCAGCTTTACAGAAACATATAAACACAGGATGGAGATTTTAAGTGTGTGAGTTTATCCCTATCGAGTGATCGATATCCCTGCCGGTGGAGACGGTGGTGAGGTAAAACTCCCTGAGATAATATGAAGAAGAAACCTTGAGAGGAACCAGACTCAGAAGGGAACCCGTCCTCATCTGGGTAACGATGGATAGTGTGAAAGTAAAAGAAAGTTCATTATGGTTAACAGAAAAGTTAGAAGAAGTTATTGTCTAAACTGAGTCAACCCTCTGAAGGCTCAGTTAGTGTCTCTGAGTATTCACTAGAAATACATCATATATAAAATAAAAATGTCGTGTGTGTTTTTTAAACCAGATTTCCACACAGAAGGCAGTGGAGGAGACGGAGCTAGCCTTTAACTCGCTAGTCACTTCCCTTGAGAAAAGCTGCTCTGAGGTGACCGAGAGTATCAGGGCTCAGGACGTGGCCTATAAAGATCGTTCTGTAGAGCTTCAGGAACAGCTGGAGATCGAAATCGCCATGCTGATGGGACAGGAAGACATCATGGACAAGCTTATACAGACGGAGGATAATGTCTACTTCCTTCAGGTCTGAATCTATCAGGAAGTGTGTTAGAGTGTACTGTTATTATGTAGAGTTATTAGTCTATGGCTGTTATGTGATCTACGTCTTCAGTCCACAATTTCTATCTCTGAATTAAATTTTTTTTTTGGGGGGGTTTAAAAGGCAATTGTCTAGACGCTATTGAAAAAGCCAGACGCTTCTACACAAGAAATCTCCGAGGTGTGAACTACACCCAGATGATTTTAATAAACTAAATGTGGAGCTCAGAAAATCCACTCAGCTGCGTAACCCGACTCTGAATACGAGGAACTTTCCTCACACAATAATACTGATGTAACTCAACAGAGTTCATTTCCAACTCTGAATATGACTCTTAGTACAAAATAAATAAAATAAGTGTTTGTTGTCCTTTAACAGAACTTCGAGAGCATGCCCAGTCCCTCTGGAGATGAAGAGTCGCCCGCTCGGACTTTAGAGCCGCTCGTCTCTCTTAGTGGCGTGAGCAACATGATTTCTGAGTTTAAAGAGAGACTGGAGAATTTCTACAAGCAGGAACTGGACAACATGTTTGCAAAATGTAAGTACATTTCAACTGTAAGAAAAAGAAATCCCATCACTTTTGTTGAGAACCGGTTCCTGATCCTTTTTTCCTCTGATAGTCCATATCAAGGTCGGTGACAGAGTTCGAGTGAAGTCTTCTGTGAACACACCTAAATATAACTGGGGCTGCACTGTCACACACAAGAGTGTAGGCGTAGTCAAGTGTAAGTGTTGTACTGGTTTTTAATCCAGGTTTAATCACAAATGCATTCAGAGCTTGATTAGAGGTTGAAATCTGCTCCATGTTACAGCCATAAGTGAGGAAACTGTGATCGTCGACTTCCCGGAACATAAAAAATGGAAAGGACATCTGTCTGAGATGGAGCGCGTAACTGCTGCTGATGAATCTGGTGTGTAAACATGTAAAAGAGTGTGTGTGTGTAACTGAGATCTTGAGTTTGGGTATTGTTTCCACTGCTTCACTGAGTGGTAGTGTAATGAAGTACCTGTATTGCATTAGGAGCCCAAACAGGGGCATGTGGGCGGAGTTTGCAGCAGTGCAGTATATACAGTATACACATACACATATATACACTAAGTATGAAAATTTTTGGAAGACTTTTAGATTAAAAGTGTTAATTTCCCCTCTTTATGTAGACTTTTGGAACACCGTGTATTTTTTTATATTTAAAAGATTGTACAAATTTTGAGTTTGAGAGTTAAAGGAATAAGGGAGCGTGAGATTGATAACTTTATCAGGTCAGTGGCGGTGATGTTAGACACATTTTGTGGATAAAGCTCTCGGTTTGCTGGTTAAATTACGTCCCTTTCCTCAACTATGGTCACAAACTGAGAGTCATGATTAAAAGAAGAAGGTACATGTACAAGCGGAAGGTGGAAATGAGGTTGTTCTGCAGGGTTGGAGGTGAGGAGCTCGACAGAGTAGAGCTGCTGCTTCTCCATATCCAGGGAAGCCAGTTGAGGTAGTTCATTCACCATATAAGGACACCCCCTGGTTATCCGCCATTAGAGCTGCGTCAGGCATGTCCCACTGGATGAAGACCCCAGAGCAGACATTGTACCTCAGAATTGGCTTGGGAATGTGTGTGTGTGTGTGTGTGTGTGTTTTGGGGGCTGGATTCTGTGGCTTGGGATAGAGAAGTCTGGCTCTGACCTCCTTAGCCTGTTGCCACCAGGAGATTTGGAATGAATAAACAAATATTAAATTTCACAAGCACCAATCTCCACACCCTCCAGAGAAACTCCTCCTACTTTTCAGGGGTACTGTTATGTACCGGTAATCTGATAAAGAAAGTCAGCCAGGGTACAGATAGTTATGGATTTGGATTATGAGCTAACTGGCGTTAACAAAGATACTGTATGTATGCGGTTGTTTCATGTCTAATCTCTCTCTTATTGTAAATAAAGTGTCTGAGAGTGGAGTAACATCTACATGAAATCTGCAACTCTGTTGTGTAAAAGTCCTTTAACTGCTAAAATATTCCAACATGGATTTTTTTACTATGAATTTCAGCTGAGCAACGGAGGATTAAAGTCGGAGACCGAGTCCGAGTGAAGCCGTCTGTAACCAATCCAAAACTCAGCTGGGGAAGGGTGACTCACCAAAGTGTGGGCGTGGTCAAGCGTAAGGCTTTTGATTGACAGTTCTGATGCTGTACTACATACACATTGCATTTTTATTTTTATTTTAAGTTCTGGTATTAAATTATTCTAATGATTTTTTTTCCGGAACAGGTCTTGTTGGCCAAGACATAAGCGTGGACTTCCCGGAACATTCCAGGTGGATCGGCGTCGTCTCTGAGATGGAACTCGTGCCTTAAATCCTTATGGAGGTGTAATTATTGAGATCTTACAATTGTAATTGAAATTGAATCTGTCTGTTTTTTGTCTTTTCAAAAATTAGTTCATAATTCAAGTGCGGTGGTTCTGAAAAGCAACCGGATGTTACACTGGAATACACACTGGAATTTATACTTTAATATAACAAACATATTGGACAAGATAAATATATTAGAAATGATTCATTTTGGTTAGTTTTGAACAGAAATAATATTTTTACATACCTGCTTCTGAAGTAAAAGAACATTTGTAACATTCTTTACATATGAAACCTTCCCTGCCACAGGTATTAGTAAACGCACACTCTGCAGAGTGATTTATTACTTGCAAAATGGTAGAAAAAAAATCATTTCTAGACGGATTTCCCTGCCATCATCAGATCTTCAAAAAAAACCTGGCTATAGAGGCTTTTAACATCACGTGTTCCTCACGAGTTCTGGACGAGCTCAGCACTTTAAAAAAAAGAAAAGATGCTTTCACGCTGGAACAATTTAGACTGATTTTGTTTGCTTTTTTTGATTACGTTATTGTTTTGTTCCCTGTACCATTTCTAATCCGAGATTGAAATGTTTTTAGATTATTTTCTAGCCTCATCTTGACGTACGTACGCCTGCAAAGACCATGTCGAGTAAGGAGCCAGTTTAACAAATGCTGTGGTGAAAGCAGTCAGTCGAGATGATTAAAACCCCGCGAGCTGACTGGGATTATGTGAAACATACGATCGTGAAACAGACGCAAGTCTACTTTGTTCAGTTTGTAATGAAAATGTTGCCGATGCACCTGTTCAGTCACATCAGCACCAAAACAGAGAAGATGTCAAAGTTTTAAAATGTTTAAATGCCCCAAATAAAAGACTTTAATAACAAGACCTTTCAGCAACAGAGCGAACGTGAGTCAATGGATCAGCGATTAAAGATAATGATAATGGTTATGAGTCTTTATTGGTCACAGCACAGTGAAATTATTTTCTTCACTTACCCCAGCATTCCAGGAAGTGGGGGTTATTATTTAGTTAGTGTGACGTTCATGTGTACAGAGACCAGTGGAGTGAAGAGATGATAACGAAGCCGGTGTTTAAACATCATGAGTGACTTTGACCTCAGGCGATGAGACACACTGATGTGGATGATGCTGAAAATCAACGTGAGAACTCATTTCCTGAGTTCCGCTAAGACATGTCAGTAATGTTGTTCTTCCATCAGCAGTGTGAAGCACCCCCCACACACAAATTTTAGGACGTTTTTACACCAAAATATTCCTGAAATGTATTCCGTATTTACCAAAAAGTAAACTAAATGTTTTCATTTTGATGAAAAAAGAGTGATGCTGTAATTGGGTTTTATTTTTACATGAAACCCTGACCCTTGATTTTTACAATAAAAGGTAGCACTCTTTCTTTCTTTCTTTCTTTCCCTAGTCAGCTTATTTTCCTCACACACCTGAGAAACAGCACATTGTGTGATATATTGCTCTCTGTTACTGGATGTAAATCCTCTCCAGAGGTGGGAAAGACTTTGCTACGATACGTTCAGTAAGTCTGGCTGTTAAGTTTCTGTACTGAACTTATGTTTCACATTCACCGAACGCTGTTGCCTTTCTACTCTCTACACTTCTCTAAAATCATACAGACGTGACAGTGAGAATGAGAACTAATACCCGGGACTGTATTCTATCTGCTGCAGCGTACGCTCGGTAATTATAACAGCACTGTGCTTAGCGCAGCTATTAGCATTCAGATCGTTTCCGTTTCGACCTTGAAAGTTTGTGCGCACGAGTTTGGAGGATGTGATGACCATGTCAGGTGAGTTCAGTGGTTTGATTCGGGGAAAAACATAGGCATTATGAGAAATCAAAATCAACAGGAACTCAAGGCAGCATCGAGTTATTATCATGGTAGATATTAGAGATACACTACACACACAGCTCCAATGAGATATATATATATATATATACACACACACACACACACACACTATATTTTTATTGTTGCAGAAAACATTTGAACACATTTACAGAGCAAGAACCAGAGAGAAAATACAGTTAGAACAACACATTAAAACACATTTTTGTTAATGGTTTGCACTTATATTGCGCTTTTATCCAAAGCGCTTTACACTGTGACTCATTCACCCATTCACACACACACACACACACACACACCAGTGGTAGCAGAGCTGCCACGCAAGGCGCTAACTTGCCATCAGGAGCAACTTGGGGTTCAGTGACTTTCCCAAAGACACTTCGTCATGTGGAGTCATGTGAGCCGGGAATCAAACCTCCAACCCTACGATTAGTATACAACCCGCTCTACCACCTGATCCACAGCTGTCCATGTTTTTATCAGCTTTAAGATCTTGATTTTAAAACCATGTGGAGTATTGTAAGGATAATAACCGTAATGACGAGAACTCCGGTTCTTGAAATGGAGAGCCAGAAGAAGATCTGAATGTTCTCAGTACAGCTCTCACCTACAGGGTGATACAATCACGTACATACAGTGATTGTTATGAATTGTTCAGTTCTGGATTCTGATTGGTCAGAAGTTCATGAGATTATTATAATTTTTTTGTGTGTTTAACTTGTGTTATATTGTATTGGTATAAATTAGAATAAATCATTCTGCAGTGTGCTGGTATAAGAAAATAATCTTCAGGGTCTTAGCTAACTTTTCTTCTCGAATCTCTTACCTGTTACATGGCTGCTGTTTGAACACTGGAGTGGAACAAAACCTGTGTTCAACTTTCTGCTTGTAGGACGGTGTTCGGTTTCTTCCTCTTCACAGAGAAATTAGTAAAAGCAGCAAATAAAGAGAAATAATATTTTTAAAAAAAAAGAAGCAACGTAAACCACGAAAGCAAACTTATACACAATTCTTGATAAAGTTGAGTAAAACCGTTTACCTTGAATTTCCAGACGTGTTCCAGATGTGAACCTTATCGTATTTCCCTCCACTTCTCCACAGAAATATTCTCCTCCATCATCTTCTCTCGTTTCGTTAATGTTGAGATCAAACTTCTGGTCATTTACAGTCATACTGAAGCGGATGTCGTTAAATCCCGTATCAAATGTGTAGCCCAAAGTGCTACTGTATGGTTTTGCCAAGAAATGAGGAACTTTTCCAAAACTCTGTCTGTACCAAACTAAATTATTTTTCTTTGTGTCCTTGCTCATGTTACACTCCATAGTTACATTTTCTCCACGCTTTACTGTTTTCACATGAAACACCTTGATGTCAGAAGTTTTTACTGTAAAAAAGTGTTTAATATTTAATGTTTAATGTCAGTAAATGATTTAAATATGAAATTTGACTATTTTAAATGAAAGATTTCAAAATGTTACTCACCAGCTGTGCAGAGAGAAAAAAGAGAGTAAAGCGCAACAAAGAGTGTGATCATCGTTCCTGTTTAGACAAAGTGATAGTGAGGTAATGAACTTGTGAGTTCAGTAGAAAACCAGGTCCAGACTCACGCCTGATTGGATGTTTTGAAGCTGTGGACTGATTTGATTGGTCCATTAGCTGAAACAGTCAAATCTACTTGTTTTAGTCACCAACATACACTTCCTCAGTTTGCAGCACAGAAACATGCACTCTTCATTAAACTAGAATCTCTGAGTAAACACAGAGGGAATGATCTGTAAAAACGACAGCTGTAGTATTGTAATGATGATCAGACTGCTGTAGTACTTGACAGAAAGGAAGTGTGTGCTGGTGCATGTTCTTTACGCAGCACGTAAAGTTGCTATTAATGTTACAGCACACTGACACTGTGTGAAACCACCAACGCTTTCATATGTGCTGCTATGTGAAACATATTCGTGTTCATGTCAGTGTTAACCTGATAAAATAAAGATTTCATGAAAAACAAAAGTTTAAATCCTAGCAGGTGTGCACTTTCTAGTTGAAATCACGACAATGCAATTGCACGAAATCGTTTTGCGCGCATTTTTTCCACTCGTATCTGCCTGTAAAAGAGACCTTTAAGCTGCACTCGTGTTCGACACACGTGAACCGAAGAGGGTTTTGTACACAAACGTGTTAAACCCTCACCTCACACTCTGTACACAAATGTGTGTTAAACCCACCTGTTACATGAAGCGTCTTGGCCCAAATCTGTGGAAATTCTGCCGTAATTTAGAAAAAAAATCACCCGCTCCTCTGAATACTGTGGAGTTGATCAGGAACATCAATGAAACACGCAAATAGATCGAAAATGACTAGCTCAAGCTCACTTTAAAGAATGTTTGCGTTTACGCGAGCCCATTTTCTGCACGAGATCATTTCCCAGCTCATGCTGATTGATAACGTGAGCAGAACATCATCATTGTGCAATCAGACTTGGAGAACACACGTTATCACAGAGTCTGTCGGGATCTTGTACAGTGTGGCAAGTAACAGTCTTTAAAAAGCAATGCGACTTGAAATGTCGGAATCACCACAGAAACTGTTATTGAGATATGTGTAGCAGTGCAACCGTCTCTCACTTCCTAAAGTCGTCCTTTCGAGTCCTGATTTATTTAGTGGAAGGCATTTTCAGTCTTTATCCTGTGACCTGTATTGCCCATCACATATTTTCTTTCACTTACTTACAAAATGAGTGGTGGTCAAGTCTTCTTGAAACCTCAAAAAGTGTAAACTCCTCTGTCCTGAAGACTGGAGATTAATTCCAATAAATGTTAAACAAACAAAGAAACTTCACCATATCAAGGATAACACAGGTTCCCTTTCAAAGGGAACTTCGATGTTGCATTTAGCAGTATGGGAACGCCTTGTGCGCGTGACTGGTATCTCAAGCTTGTGTAAAATCATGCCTCTACTTATAGGCCTGCCATGATCAGGTGACGTGGCAATTAAGCGCGTCGCATGATATATATGTGGCACCTGTGAACCTCGCCGCCAGCCGTATTAACTTCAGCGAGACTGCATGTCTGTTGTTTGTGTGACAAAAACGCTTCATTTCTACTCGATATTTTCTCAAAATCTCTGAACTTGTCTATCCCTTTTTAAAGAAAAGGAGAGGTAAGTACTGAGCGAGAAAGAGTTAAAGATGTGTGTAACGTGCTCCCGTTTCATCACGGGGAAAAGTGCACACTTTCTGGGTGAAGTGTTAGTGGTGTAGTATGTGATGGCGACCTCGAGAAGGTGCGCATGGTAACGCTACATTAAGCAGCTTGACTTGAGCTCTTCTCGAAAAAAAAACGGAAGCCGAGCGAGTTGGGCTTCAGACCCTCGCGGATCTGGGCCGCTGCCGAGGCAGCCAACCGTCTCAGGTTCAGGGGATCTCTTAAATCCGGAATAGGAGCCGGAGACGAGCGCTGCTCTATCTCTCTCTCTGTCTTCCGGGTTCGGCTCTCCGCTGGATTTTGGAGTTCGTGCCGCGACTCCTCCTCCCGCTATGGAAAGCCAAAGGGGTAATAATCCCTCTCTGACTTCGAAGAGTTAGAAGGATGTGTTAAAAACTGAGAGCAGCGTATAAAGAGCTGCTTGAATTGATTATCCAGTGAAAGTAAATACTTCACACTGCAGAAACTCCCCTGTCTTCCAGAAGTTATGACAAAATCTCACTTCTGAGAAAACCATGCTTAAGCCATAGTCATAACCCCACGATGTTGGATTATTCGGCCATTGTGGGAATGAATGGCATGGCTATTTAGCTAAGACCGAGGTGGAGGAGGCGCTTGCTAGCTACCTCTCTCCACCAACGGCAGGTAATTACAAGGGCCGGCTTGCATCCTAGGTGGCATTGGTGGGCAAGCCTATGCAGTAGTAGTCTTGCTTGTGGGTCACTGCAGACAATGACAGGGTTGCAGGCCTACCAAGCAGACCTGCTGAGTGAGCTCGACATATGGCAAAAAAAAAAAAAAAGTTGTCCCAAGCTCATCCGGGTGTCCACGAGTGGAGCCTGGGCCAGCACTAGTGTTAGGGAAACCCAGAAGGTGAGTTTGGCAGCCCACCAACCCCTGCAGACAGCCAGGGGAACCGGGCGGCCACAGTCGCGGCCTGCTGTTAGGCCTGATCTGAGAATGGTCATAAAGGCCAAGCAGGCAAAGATGAGTGGTCCTGAGGGGCTGTGGAGGGATGTATCTGGGGACATAAGGTTGTTAGGGCAGGTAGCGCCCAGTGCTACTGTAGGGCCTCCCCTAGCCAAGGTGGTCCCCAAGTTTTTGTGTTCCCTGGTCAGCAAGCTGTCACAGGGCAATGAAAATCTGATGCTTGCCTCCAATAGAATGTCACTAAAAGACCATCGGGCAGCGTGCAAGCTACGGCCAAATGTGTCTCCATGGGTTCTGTCTACCATAGAAAGGGTTACCGGGTCCAGTTATAGCTCGACACCCCCCCGTTCACAGGTGTGTTCACCACAGAAGTCAGCACAGACCTGAGCCTGACGTTAGCGCAGGAAGTAAGCTCCCTTTTGGACAATGGGGTCCTGAAACATGTACTCCGTTCCCTCAGGGAGGGAGGTTTACAGCCTTTATTTCCTATTCCGCAAAAAAGTGGGAGTATGCGGCCAATTTTAGATCTGCATCATCTGAACCGTACTCTTCGGACATACAGGTTCAGAGGCTGATGTTCAAACGTATCGTGCCACAGATCCAATTTGAGAACTGGTTTGTGGCGATAGATCTAAAAGGTGCGTGTTTCCGCATAGGAATATTGCTAGCTTTATCCCCTTGCACCTTCACAAAGTGCATGGATGTCACTGTGGCTCCAGTGGGACTCCAGGGCATCTGTGTACCAAACTACCTGGATGACTGGTTAATTCTAGCACGATCCATGGAGCCGGCGGTTCAACATTGAGATGTTGTTCCCGCCCACGTGAAGAGCTTGGGGCTCAGGTTGAATCTCAAAAGTTGGCTTTCCCCGGTGCAGTGGACAACTTTTCTAGGGGTTATAGGATTCTACTACTATGAGGGCGTTTCTATCCCCAGCAGGCGTAGTGTCAATCCTATCAACACTGAGCAAAGCTGTATCTTGGGAGCCTGGGGTGGAGTCCACACATGTGGCCGAGGTCACATCTGTATGCTGCTCCCCCCATCGCTCTGCTCCCACAAGCTCTAGCGAGAGTTCGCCAAGACAGTCTGCTAGTAGCACCCTTTTAGCAGCTCGAACATGGTTCTGAGATAATATCTCTGCGAGATGGCATTCCTTGGGAGATTCCCGTCCACAGGGATCAATTGTAGATCCAGTAACTGCGCAATAGCTACAGTCCTGGAGCTCCTACAATAACATTTCTCAGCGGGGTGAGCTCCTTCTACAATCAGGGTTATGTGGCCGTCATTTCGGCCAGCCACGCCCTGTTGAGGGAGCAGGCCGCGCATACCTTCCTGGGTCCTTCTGTGGTCCTGGAAGGTCTGTCAGCTGCCCCTTCGAGCCCCTAGAGTGGATCCCATCCACAAGGACATTGTATGCACTCAAGTGGCAGTTTTTGTCTTGTGGTGTGAGGAACGTCAGCTAGACCCAGTGAACTGCGCAATAACTACAGTCCTGGAGCTCTTACAAGAACATTTCTCAGTGGGCTGGGCTCCTTCTACAATTAGGGTACTTGACCGCCATTTCGGCCAGCCTTCCCCCTATTGATGGAGCCTCTATGGGGCAACATCCTCTAACTTTGAGGTTCATGTGTGGTGTCAGATGGCTGAGGCCCATCTGCAGGCCGTGCACACCTTCCTGGGACCTTCTATGGTCCTGGAAGGTCTGTCAGCTGCCCCATTTGAGCCCCTAGAGCGGATCTACTGTCTCAAGCCAGAGGGCTAATTTATCCCGCTCGGCCAGAACTTGGCAACTGTGGGTCTGGCCCCTGAGGGGCACCAGCTCATAGATTCTGGTCGCACAACTGAGGTGGTAGAGACTATGTTAAACGCTAGAGCACCATCTACAAGGAAATTGTATGCGCTCAAGTGGCGCCTTTTTGTCTGGTGGTGTGAGGAACGTCAGCTACACCCAGTGAACTGCGTAATAGCTACAGTCCTGGAGTTCTTACAAGAACGTTTCTCAGCGGGTTGGCTCCTTCTACTATCGGGGTTACGTGGCCGCCGTTTCGGGCCAGCCCTGTCCCTGTTGATGGAGCCTCTGTCGGGCAACGTCCTCTAACTTCGAGGTTCATGCGCGGTGTCAGACGGCTGAGGCCCATATGCAGGCCATGCATACCTTCCTGGGACCTTGCTGTGGTCTTGGAAGGTCTGTCAGGGACCCCATTTGAGCCCTTAGAGTCAGCCTCTGAGAAGCTACTGACTCTAAAGGTAGCTCTTTTACTGGCCCTGACATCTCTCAAGCGAGTGGGAGGTCTACAAGCTCTTCCTGTTGCCCCTCCTGCCTTGACTTTACCCCTAGATAAGCCAAGTCCTTCTTGTATCCTAGGCCAGATTATATTCCTAAAGTGCCTACATTGGCTGCCCACTCTGTGGTGTTGCAGGCTTTCTGCCCTGCTCTGTCCTTCACACCAGAACAAGAGAGGATGCACTTGCTGTGTCCAGTAAGGGCTCTCTGTACTTACGTCCACCACTCCGGCCAGTGGCGTAAGTCGGAGCAGCTACTAGTCTGCTTTCGCAGTGACAGGAAAAGTGATGCTGTGTCAAAGCAGTGCATCTCTACTTGGATTGTTGAAGGCTTTGTCCGAAGGGGTTTCCTTGCAGGATGTGTGTGTGGCTGCAGGGTGGTCTATGCCTCACACTGTCATTTGTTATTACAGCCTGGATATTCATTCCTCCCCGGGCTCGAGTGTCCTGCACTGACCCTCGGGTTTGGGTATTTTGAACAGGCCGTACCCTCGGTATGACGAAGTGGGTATTTCTGTTCCCATACTGCTAAATGCAACGTCGAAATTCCCTTTGAAAGGGAACGTCGGGGTTACGCATGTAACCCTGTTCCCTGAGAAGGGAACGAGACGTTGCATAGCATTGTCATACCAGGGTAGGCCTGTGAATTGCGTCTTCGCTTCAGATAATAGAGGCTGGCGGCGTGGTTCACAGGTGCCATATATATATATATCATGCAACGCGCTTAATTGCCACGTCACCTGATCATGGCAGGCCTATAAGTAGAGGCATGATTTTACACAAGCTTCAGATACCAGTCACGCGCACAAGGCGTTCCCATACTGCTAAATGCAACGTCGAAGTTCCCTTTGAAAGGGAACCTGTGTTATCCTTGATATGGTGAAGTTTCTTTGTTTGTTTAACATTTATTGGAATTAGTCTCCAGTCTTCAGGACAGAGTTTACACTTTTTGAGGTTTCAAGAAGACTTGACCACCACTCATTTTGTAAGTAAGTGAAAGAAAATATGTGATGGGCAATACAGGTCAGATGATAAAGACTGAAAATGCCTTCCACTAAATAAATCAGGACTCGAAAGGACGACTTTAGGAAGTGAGAGACGGTTGCACTGCTACACATATCTCAATAACTATAATAAATCGGTGATTCCGACATTTCAAGTCGCATTGCTTTTTAAAGACTGTTACTTGCCACACTGTACAAGATCCCGACAGACTCTGTGATAACGTGTGTTCTCCAAGTCAGATTGCACAATGATGATGTTCTGCTCACGTTATCAATCAGCATGAGCTGGGAAATGATCTCGTGCAGAAAATGGGCTCGCGTAAACGCAAACATTCTTTAAAGTGAGCTTGAGCTAGTCATTTTCGATCTATTTGCGTGTTTCATTGATGTTCCTGATCAATTCCACAGTATTCAGAGGAGCGGGCGATTTTTTTTCTAAATTTCTAGATTTTTTTTTTGTTTAAAGACATTGCATAGCATTGTCATACCAGGGTAGGCCTGTGAATTGCGTCTTCGCTTCAGATAATAAGGCTGGCGGCGTGGTTCACAGGTGCCATATATATATATATCATGCGACACGCTTAATTGCCACGTCACCTGATCATGGCAGGCCTATAAGTAGAGGCATGATTTTACACAAGCTTCAGATACCGGACATGTGCACAAGGCGTCCCCATACTGCTAAATGCAACGTCTCGTTCCTTTCTCAAGGAACAGGGTTACATGCGTAACCCCAACGTTTTTTAATCTGTCTGTGTGGAGCATCTGCTGTACAAGTCTCTGTGGACGAGCTGTTTCTATAGAAACCAGAACACTGTTGAAGCTATAAACGTCCTTCATAATAATGAAGACAGCTGAATATAAATATCTCTAGGTGAGTGCACTTTGTGTACGGAGTGTGAGGTGGGGGTTTAACACGTTTATGTACAGAGTGTGAGGTGGGGGTTTAACACGTTTGTGTACAGAGTGAGGTGGGTAGTTAATATGTTTGTGTACAGAGTCTGAGGTGGGGGTTTAACACGTTTGTGTATATTGTAAAAAATGCTGTAATGTTTAAATGGTTAATGCAATCTTTTTGTTGAACCCCTTCAATTAAATCACATCTCGATTGCTTCAGTTCAAATGTGTACACTGGCAAAATCATGAAAATTGTATCACTGTGCAAATACTTATGGACCTTACTGTAAATGCATCAGAATGCTGCAGTTTCATTAGAAGTAAGATATGTGCAGACTCAGGAGACCAAGAGACAGGTTTTAATAAAATAGATGGTTTATTAAGGCAACCTGAACATTCTATAGTTTACACAAAAATCAGACAAAACAGGTTTTTATACTGTGGGGTGTGTGTGTGTGTGTGTGTGTGTGTGTGAAAGAAGACAACATAGATAATGCAGATGGCAAAAAAGGAGAAAAACATGTACAAGGACAGAACGTCATGACCCAAGGCACGTGTTCATGAGTAAACAAAGACAGTTACAGAAATGAATTTAATTAAACTGATCTTAAAATTAATGAAAATAATCCCACAACACATAGTTACAGTGTCACGGCTGAATTTACAGCGCTCTACACTGCTCTAGTGGAATAACACCCCGACTGCACTCAGATGAGAGAGTACAGTTTCTCTTCTTTCTGAATCTCTTTGTACACCGTAAGAGCAGGAGCGAATGCTTTAAAAATAAAATCTGTACACTTATCTATAGGCACTTGAGATTTCTTATATTGAATCTCCTGTTCCTGAGGATTTTTAGGACCTAAGAGTATGGCTTTCTTAATGTTACACACAAACATTTGGTAATGGACCATGGTCTTAGTTTTGATGGAGATATTGTCATCGGTGATGAAGATAATTTGGCTCTCGGGAGTTGAGTATTTATACACCATGACATTTTCAGCAGTAAAGCATGGATAATCTTCATGTTCTGCCATGTTTATAATTGAGATCTGGTCAAATATGTTCTTTAAGTCTTCTTCACGGTTCTTACATTGTCCCAGTGCCCAGTCACGAAGCTGTTTATCCTTTTCCTTTTTCTTCTTTTCCTTCTGGTATTTTGAGTTTGCCCTGTTTTTTGAAGCTTTGATCTGATCTTTCACATCTCCGTTTTTAGCTAGTACAACTGTGTCTTTATTTAGCCCAGAGTTCTCTGTGCCATTGCTTTCCATATGCTCTGATACTGAACCTGGACTGTTCTTCTGCAGCTGCTTTGACAAAAAAGGCCCAGGGTTAACCTGCATATTTTCTTGCTCATTTTGCTGCATGTTCATGTTCCCACATCTGCCTTCTAGTGGGATTTTGTTTTTAACGGCTGACTCATTTTGGTGCAGCGATGGAGCATGAATAAGAACATTTGATCTTTGGGGTTCTTCCTCCATCTCATCAATGCATGTTTCCTGCATGAACATGCCTCCAAGTCCATCTTCTAATGGTGTTTCTTTTTCAGTGATTTGCTCATTTTGGTGCAGAGATTCATCCTTATGCCTTGGTACATGTGGAACATTCGATCTTTTAGATTCATCATCCATCTCGTCAATGTGTGCATCCTGAAAGTTCGTGCTTCCAAGTCCATCTTCTAATGGTGTTTCTTTCTTGGTGATTTGCTCATTTTGTTGCAGAGATTCATCTTCATGCCTCATGACATTTGGAACATTTGATCTTTGAGGTTCCTCATCCATCTCGTCAATTCGTTCACCCTGAAAGTTCGTGCTTCCAAGTCCATCTTCTAGTGGTGTTTCATTTTTGGCGATTGACTCATTTTGGTGCAGAGATAAATCCTCATGCCTTGGGTAATTTGGAACATATGATCTTTTAGGTTCATCATCCATCTCATCAGTTTGTGCATCCTGCATGTCTGTGCTTCCAAGTCCATCTTCTGATGGTGTTTCTTTTATTGTGATTGACTCATTTTGGCACAGGTTTATATCTTCATTGCTTGGGAAATTTGGAACATTCAATCTTTGAGGTTCCTCAACTATCTCATCAATGTGTGTTTCCTGCATGTCTGTGCATCCAAGTCCAACTTCTAATGGTGTTTCTTTCTTGGTGATTCGCTCATTTTGTTGCAGAGATTCATCTTCATGCCTCATGACATTTGGAACATTTGATCTTTGAGGTTCCTCATCCATCTCATCAATGCATGTTTTCTGCATGAACATGCCTCCAAGTGTTTCTTTTTCAGTGATTTGCTCATTTTGGTGCAGAGATTCATCCTTATGCCTTGGGACATGTGGAACATTCGATCTTTTAGATTCACCATCCATCTCATCAATTTGTTCACCCTGAAAGTTCGTGCTTTCAAGTCCATCTTCTAGTGGTGTTTCATTTTTGCCGATTGACTGATTTTGGTGCAGAGATTCATCCTCATGCCTTGCATAATTTGGAACATATGATCTTTTAGGTTCATCATACATCTCATCAGTTTGTGCATCCTGCATGTCTGTGCTTCCAAGTCCATCTTCTGATGGTGTTTCTTTTATTGTGATTGACTCATTTTGGCACAGGCTTATATCTTCATGGCTTGGGAAATTTGGAACATTCAATCTTTGAGGTTCATCATCCATCTCGTCATTGTGTGCATCCTGAAAGTTCGTGCTTCCAAGTCCATCTTCTAGTGGTGTTTCATTTTTTACGATTGTCTCATTTTGGTGCAGAGATAAATCCTCATGCCTTGGGTAATTTGGAACATATGATCTTTTAGGTTCATTATCCATCTCATCAGTTTGTGCATCCTGCATGTCTGTGCATCCAAGTCCAACTTCTAATGGTGTTTCTTTCTTGGAGATTCGCTCATTTTGTTGCAGAGATTCATCTTCATGTCTCATGACATTTGGAACATTTAATCTTTGAGATTGCTCTTCCATCTCATCAATGTGTGTATCCTGCATGTTCACAGGTTCCTGCGATGGTGCAACAGCTTTGACCTCATGGTCCATTTGGATGTTTGATCCACCAAGGAGCTTTTCAGGGGTTTTGGACTCACTCTCATTGTCTTTATTCTCATGAATCATAATATCCATGTCTCCAGTGTAACTGCAAGCTAGATCTGATAGTCCTTCATTTTGTGTGAAATAGTTTAAACTGACTGCAGAGTAGCTGTTATTAGAACTTGAGCTTAATAAAGATTCAACTCCACTGCTGCTGAAATCTACCATTGCGTCACTATAATCAGTGGAGCTTTGAGCTCTGTTTCCTGTTGAGGCAGAGCCACTTTTCTTAAACCACATGTCATATGTCAGTTTAGGAAATTTTGCGTTCTGTGTTGTAGTGAGAAATCTTTCAAGGTCCTTATTTTTCCTGATATCATCAATATTGGATGCATTGAAGCATAAACAATTTCTTGGTTCTTTAACCTTTAATTCTTTTTTCAAAGCTGCCATGCCTCCATCACCAAGTTTTCTCTTCAAGTCACTGATCATCTTTTGGCTGATTTCTGGTGTCGACACCCATTCTTCCAGTTTGGCGAAGGTGGATATCGTCTTGAGATCTGTTTCAGATTCAGACGAAGATGATGTTAATACAGTCATTTTGATTTATTGTGAGAAACAGAAGAGGTTAAAAAAAAGTCTGTATATAATTATTTTAACCCACATAAGACTATATACATTAGGAATATTTTTCATATACATTTACAACAATTTATAAATTTTAACATTTCACATCCAGAAATATAGAACTTTCAAAAGATGAAGTAACTATTGCCGTCTCTTACCAGAAATACAACTTGTAAACTTACCGGGAAATCCTGTAAGATTATTATCTGTTTCATCCTCATCCCAGAGTCTGATGCGTTTTTCTGTACATTTAAAAGATTAAAACGAAATATAAAAAACCATAAACATCTAAATGACAGAAGTACCATCTAAAACAACATAAGACACAAAGGGCTGTATTCAGAGTTCAGTTAAGTGATTTATTACTAAAATTGTGCACATTAGTATCGAGACCTCGGACTTAACTACAGACTTAAGTGATATTCAGCAGTTAATGTTAGGGGCGGAGTTTGACAAAAAATGTCTCCCATGTGATTTGTTCCTTGGACTTCATTTCTTTCATGTTATCAGCTCAAGTGTTCTGTTTTAATTATTTAACATAGTTCCAGTGCATATAACCATGCAGCCACTGCAAATCACATGACCGAGTCACATCCCATTCCTGATCACTCACACCTGTTTTATGTTCCACCGAACTAGCTCCTCTGTTTCAGTTCAGTGTTTTCTGGTTAATTCCCAAGGTTTTCCCAACATTCGATCCTCACTGAAACAGTGATTATTAATAAAGGTGATACACTATCAAATGACATGAAATTTATATTTTATAGTAATTTTCACAATTCAAATTAACACCAACAACAAAAAACAAAACAAAAAAAAAACAGGTCAGTCACATGGAAAAAGTAAAAAATAAAAACAACAATTTCTATGGGGTGTACTTATTTTTTCACATGAGTGTATGTGCTGCTGAGTAATGAGTGTGAAAGCCATTTTGTTCAATGAAACCTGTGATTATTGCATTAATTACAACTAGGACATGCAACAATACATCAGCAATTCACTAGACTCCTATTACATTTATTTTTATTTTTGGGCTTTAATGCTGATTGAGTTTTAAGGTGTTGGTAAAGATACTATTAAAAAAAAACCCCACTTTGGACACTTCTTCTTTTTTTTTTTTGCATTTTCTTTTTTAAAGTTTAATTTTTATTGAACATTTCTACTGAACATTTCTACTGAACATTTCTACTGAGCATTTCTGCTAAACAATTTTGCTAAACATTTCTAATGAGCATTTCTGCTAAACATTTCTGCTAAACATTTCTGCTAAACATTTCTGCTATACATTTCTAATGAACATTTATAAAGTTTATTGAACATTTCTGCTGAACTGCTAAGCCTATCTAAATCGCCTTTTCTGTTCTGTCCTCCCCACCATTTCCCAAAAATAAAAACAAATTGAGCAACAGCAGTAAATATTCACAGATTTTTTTCTTTTTATTCAAAGGAAAACAAAATTGAACCCACAACCCACCCCTCCGGCTCACCATGGCTACCCATTAACTGTTGCTGGTTATAAAGACATTATAAAATTCAACAACAGGCACCAACCTTTAAGTGGGTAGTGTCTGTAACTCCATAAAGTCTGCAATAAAGGGATGGCATTTATGAAAAAACTTATCTGTACATCTGACCAAAAACCATGGAGTTCAGGGCAGAAGAAAAACATATGGCCAAGATGACAGGGAGAGCCATGGCATTTATCACACTTGTCCTCTACATCCGGATACATCACAGACAATCTCGACTTGGACAGATGGACTCTATTTAAAACTTTGAACTGTATAAGTCCAAGACGAGCACAAGAAGTGGGTACCCTCCATATAGCTTGTTCCCAACACTCCTCACTTATTTGTACTCCTAATTCTGTTTCCCACGCATTCCTAATTTTATTACTCGACCCCCACCTAGCGTCAGAATAAAATCCTAAATCTTAGAAATCATTCCTCTCTGATGGGGGTTATTTGAAAACAGGTCTTCCCAAGCCTATTCAGGAGGAGCAGAAGGGAAATCAGGAAAACATCTAGAAACGAAATTCTGTATTTGAAAGTACTGAAAGAAATGTGTCAAGGGGAGATCGTAAGTGGATGCCAAATTGGCAAAGCTATCAAACACACCATCAAAATACAAATTTCTAACTTGTTTAATACCCTTGTCATACCACACTGAAAATGAGGAGTCCAAACACGATGGGGGAAATAGATGGTTGTTCACTAAAGGACACAAAGAGGATGCACCTACAAATTTAAAGTGTCGTCTAAATTGATACCAAGTCATAAGTGTGCTGAGGACAACAGGGTTATCAGTATATAGGGAAAGTTTTGTAGGTAAAGGGGAGTAAAGTAGAGCAGGTAAAGAGGATTCACTACAAGAAGATAATTCCAATTTAGACCAAGAAGATCCAGGAGATTGAACCCAGTAACAAAGTTTATTGTTGTGTGCAGCCCAGTAATAGAATTGAAAATTGGGTAATGCAAGTCCTCCACTAAGTTTACATTTCTGCAATAAAGATTTTCTAACCCTTGGTGGCTTCCCTCCCCAAATAAATGTACTAATTATCTTAGAGAAAGAGGCACTTGTTGGAACAAGAAAAGAAACTTCGGTAATATATTCATTTTGACGAAATTTATCCTGCCAATTAGGGAAAGTGGTAAGTTACCCCAACTCTGAATGTTAGATTTAACCTTTGAGATAAGGGGAGTAAAGTTAGCTGATAGAAGATTAGATAGAGAACGTGTCACGTTGATACCTAGGTATTTAAAACCTGACTGACTAAATCGAAACGGTAGATCTGACTGTTGGAGAGACAGAGCTGGAGTATTGACAGGAAAACAGTCGCTTTTATCTAAATTTAGTTTCTAACCAGAGACAACACCAAAAGACTCCAGAACATCCAAGACAGAAGGCATAGAGGCGATAGGATCAGTTACATACAATAACAAATCATCAGCATATAGCGACAATTTGTATTCTACACCATATCGAACTATTCCTTTAAACAAGGAGGAAGATTTTAGTGCAATAGAGAGCGGCTCGATGGCAACAGCACTTTGGACACTTCTACTATAAACCAATCAGATACCCTTGGTGGTGTAAACTGTTTGCATGTGACTTTAATATTCTGAATGAACAGTTAAACAGCTTCATAACCTGACTCTAAATATGAGGAACGTTTCCTACATAAATATTGTGTAAATATTTTAGATCTAAAATTCTCTTGTGACCCTTTAATACGAATATTACAGGAACTTACTCAGTGGTGCTTCAGCCTCAGTGTCTTCGTTTTCTGTGTAAAGGAAATATAAAACTGTCACAAACCTTCAAACCGACTGAAATGGATATGAAAGGTATTAATAAAATACATGTTCCTAAAAATGTTCTGCATATTTATGAGGTCATGTGACACTGGGGAAAATGTACAACACTAGATTTTAAGAGACTTACCCAATTCTGCAAACAGATATGACTCGTTCTTCTTCAACCAATCATACACGTTGTCAAAGTGTGTTTTGCTGTTGAGGCTCAAATAAATTTTACGATATTTGTTGTTATTGGTTGTCTGGGAATAGATCTCTTGTAAAATTGCATCACCAATCAACTTCTTGGCAAGCAGAGCATCAGCCAGTTCCATTGGATTTCTTATTTTGTCTACAATTTTATTGTAGTGGTTCTTCAGAAAACGTTCTTTATCTACCATGTTGACTGTTGAAGAAAAAACATGGAGTTAAGAGTATAACCAGGCCACTACAGAGTAAAGAACAAAACTGAACTAAACATTCCCACATGACATTCAGTTCTCTGCCTGAACCCATATTTACACTTTAGTCACTGAGTTCATTATTTATCTGATTCATTATTTTAAAATATATTTAATATTTTCTTCTTCATTTATTATTATTATTATTATTATTATTATTATTATTATTATTATTATTATTATTATTATTATTATTATATTTGGTCAACTATTTATCATTACATTTATTTTCTACACATAAAACAATCATTTAGCACATTATTCTGGACACATTACTCTCAAATAAAACAATTGAATAATAAAGCACACTTGCAAGGAATGTATTAAATATTAACCATTATGGGTGTAATAATACACAATGAGTTATGTTGGGACGTAATTTTAACCGGAAACAGAGCTCCAAGTTGGTTAAAACGCCTGAGTTCTGTGGAGTTGTTCTTGGGCACTGTAGATCACATCACAGCACTGGTGTCTTTGGAAAGTTACTGACGAGTTCTTTAAACTGTTATAACATGGTTGTGTAATCATATAACCATTATATTGAATCTTAGTTAAGCATGTTTTCAGATAACTGGTGCTTCTAATTCTTAGAGAATCAAGACCTAAGGGCTGATTTATCCTTCCATGAGTGTGTCTGTCATGTGCAGATGCTCACACAGGGTCCAGTATTCATACCTGCATGTAATGTAAGTGCGTCCTCTAAAAGGTGCTGTCGCATGAACCACACTTACAATTACACAGTGAAGACGAGTAGAAAACTGCACAGAAAACTTGCTTGTGTTCATTTATACTAACTGTTTAGTGTAAGAGTTTAATTGTAGAGGAGAATTTTAAAATCAAAGACACCAATCTGAGAAATTAAGAGTGATTTTTATCCATTTCTGTCACAAGCTGTTTTAAGGTTTTCAATGGACTTCACTTTTGAAAAGCAGTTTCGGAGGACGAGGACGTCTATAGAGGAATAATTCTGATGGTTTTGTACTGTACTACTCTGATTTAAACTATGTTAATATCATTTCAGTTTAACTCACAGAAGAAACATCACAATGTTATACCAAGTTTTTGAGTACACAACCGACACATCTCTCTGCCAGCCAATCAGTTTACACCTGACTCATAGCACTTCAGATTAGCACAATGTGTAGTTAGCTTGTGGAAGGACTGTGCGTTAGCCATGATGCCCCTCTCTGTTCTGCAACGCAAAGATGTAAATACACAATAATTCAGAAATATGATGCAAAGGAAAGGCCCACATAAGTGCCCACATAAAGTGTGGGCACTTTTTATTCATTTTTATTTTTTTAATCTTACCTGGAATCTTTGCCAGTGGGTAGCAGTCAAAAACAATATGCGATGTACTTTTATGCCATTCACATTATGAGACACCAAAAGGGTCAAATTTTAACATAAAGCAGCAAGTTTTGCTCATATTTTAAAGCTGTAAATATACCTCAGTTGCACTACGTGCACATACACAGCTGCCACAGTATGTGAGCAGCAGTATTTATATAGTCTTAAGTTATGTTTATTTGGAAGATTAAACCCTCTATCCACTAGGGGGAACTGTAGCACTGAAACATTTCTGACACAGGAATGAATATCTTGCTCGCTTACTTCTGATTCTGCAAATAAATACTGAACATAGCAACTGTGGAGGATGTAACTTTACTGTTTAGCTTGGTGGAAGATGGTGGGAACAGCAGCAGTGTCATCGGTGTATCTGGTATGTTAATCAGTCTTATCATGAAAACAGAGTGTACGTTGCTGCGGCAACCATCTTGTGTATGACTAATTAAAAGCAAGTATAATCCAGGCTTTATCTAAAGTCAAACAACACTGTCATTTTAAAAATAATCTCCTCTTTTTAAAGAAATAAATATTTGCCAACTATATTGTTCAATTATCACTACGCTAAACATTTAAAAACCTCAGAATGAAATGCAGAAGTCAACAAGAAACCATCACTTTTTGGCTTTTCATTACTTTCATCTCTGCTGTCTGTTGTTTTCCTAGTTTCTGTTGAAAATATGAAAGTTTACCTCCCTACACACCCTTTTTTTTTTAAAGCAAAATATATCTTTAATTACAAAACATCCTTCACATGATTGCCATTTAATGCACACAGAATCGGTTCTCCCCTTCATGATGTGTCAACTTGTGTTAACACATCTTCAGTTATGCATGTAATTGTATGTTCATCACAACCTTGTGACAGCTTCCTGATCCTGTAACGGGGGCGGCTCCCAGGAAAACAATTTAAATCAATAATTAAATGAATTGGGCCCCAGACAGGAGAAAGCCTGTCAAAATTATTAAAAGAAGAAAACGAATATAAGTTCTATTAGCTGCTGGTTACATACATTTAAAGTAACTTTACCACTTTACAACAACAAAAATAAATGCAAGAGAAAAAAGGAGTTTTTTCATCTTGGAAATATATAACAAAAAACAATTAAAGCTGCGAGAAAGAAACCAAAAGATAAAACATTACACAAACTTAAGAACTTGGGACTTGAACCAGATACCTTTAGAATTAATGCCTGCCGTTTATCACAGTGCACCACAGATGTAACGACACCAATAAAACTAATATTGGAAAATGTTTTCAAAAATAATGTTTTTTGTTTTGTTTTGTTTTTTTTTTAACCAAAAAACTTATATCTCTGGAACACTATGTCTCCATGTTCAAATTTCTCAGGTACCTAGTGTCATGGTTCCCCTTTGAAGCAACATGCTCTCGCGCGGTTGCGCGTGTCTGTAGTGACATTTGGACATGTGCTTTTGTTTTGTTTCTGTCATTGGCTGGGAGGGCATGTGTGTTGTGTTTATGTTCGTTATGTCCCCGCCCCGTTTCTGTCATAGGTTGGATCCCCACGTGTGTCTGAATTGCATTCAGCTGGAAGCTGTTTAAGTTAACTCATGCCGGCTTATATAGGACGCGCCGTACTACACACGGCGCGGTTAATTAAACGTCGTTTCACGTTCCATGTTTGTTGTAGTTCACGCTGGGTTATCTGCTCCCATGTTCATGTTTGTTTATGCTCATCAACCCTGTTTTCTGTGACCCTCGCCTGTTTGTGGATTACGTTCTGAATCACTGTTTGGATTTGTCTGCCTTTCTTTCCTTAATAAAACCTTCCGTTCTAAACTGCAATTATTTCCATCCTTTATCTGCTATGTCACGATACGTGATACCTGGAGAACATGGTATGAATGATCCCTACCACATTTTCTGCCGATATATCAAATAATTTTGAAGATATTACAATATATAACAAATTTCAAAATGGCAAAATTGATATTTCTGTATTCCTTATGACCCAATGAATCCATAGAAACCAAGATAATTTTCTGTCAAAGTATTGAATACTTTGACAGAATAGGTTATAAGCAAAAATATAATTTTTTCAAATCTCATGACCTGTAGGTGGTGCTGTTCTCAAATTCGCCATGGATGCTTGTATCATGGTGCTGAAGTGTACCAAGGTTCTTTACGATTGGTCAAATTCTGATCCAATTTTAGGTCAACATCATTACATTTGTGACATCAAAACTTTTGAACAGATATGAATATCAAAATTCTGTTCAGCCATTTTTTTTTATAAGAATTGGACAAAATCTGAATGAGGAGTAGCAAAAAAACTGAATAATGTACATTATAAAATGATTTCAAAAATCTGATGAACTAAATTCCTTTTCTCTATGCCAAAGTGTTCAAAATTTTTAACCATTTGAAAAGTGAATTTTTGAACTAGTGGTGGCGCTATAGAGTTGGTCATAGAGAGCCATAATTGGTTCAGATACTATTAATGGTTATGTGCCAAATTTAAACATTTTCCTGCTTATGGTTCACACGGCTGCCATAGACTCCCAGTGTGGAAGAAGCAGAATAATAATAAGAAGGAAACTAACGGATACAATAGGGGCTACAGTCCCTGCAGGGTTTGGCCCCTAATAAACAAACAAACAAACAAAAAAACAATAAAGGAGAGAATACAGACAATTCTGAGCAATGGAGAGGAACAAATATATTAAAGAAAAAAAAGAAAAGTATTATGCTACTGTTAGATTTCCACCTCACAGGAATCTACCGTGTACGCCTTTTCGATCTCCGTCATGCCTTCAAGCCTGTTTTACCACTACCTTCTAGTAACTTTTAGTTCTATGTTGCTATGAGCTAGAAAGTGTGGATTGCCGCAGAGTTCAGGCCTGGAGAGTCCGACTGACAGATATGAGCGTATGACACACTGACATATGAGTGTTCACAGGAGACTTCTGCTTTATTCATTCAAAACAGGAGTATTTATACACATGGTACACATTGATAACAGCACCGCGTGGACGGTTTCTACTGGTCCAGGTGACAGACAGATTTAGACAAAACACACAGCACATACAGTAGCTATGATACAAAATGAGTCCCATGTCATGTTGACATGGAAATACATAATAATATAATCAAGGATAGCAGTTGATCAGCTTATTCAAAGAGGTAACTAAATGATTACATTCATCATACATTTGAGAGCAGTTCATAATATATGAGGGTACATAATATCAAATATAAGATGATAAAAGAGAATTTCCTTTCAGCTACTCACACCATAAAGTGAAATAAGAGTGACTGCGTGCGCGTGGAAAAATTCGGATGTGGTTTGATACGTGTCTGTGCATGTGTGTGTGTGTGTGTGTGTGTGTGTGTGTGTGAGAGGCAACAACACCCATTCTCTGCACACTTCAGAGGGGGTGGGAGAGAAAAAAAAAAATATATATATACATAAAGTACGTATGAAACATTTTGGAAGACATTTGTTTTTGTAAAGGTGTTAATTTCCCCTATGTATGGAGACTTTTGGGACATCCTGTACATTAGGATATATACAGACGCAGAGCCATTTTTAGAAAAAAATCATGTTTCCCCCTTTCACTCGAGTAATTTATTATCTCTCCAACAGAGTAGCGTACTTTTAACCCTTTAACATCCTCACTGAGAAAAAAATTTACATTTACTAAATACCAAAAACTTTTAGAAAAAGTTAAATAAAACCCAGATGTCTGGAGTGACTTTCTTGTTATAACCTCCTGTAAATAAGCAAACTGAAAAGGGACACTATTTCAAGACATAGAAACATTCACTAAATGTATTTAACATCCCTAAGCCGAGTGGTAGAGATGATGCTGTGTGTAGTGACTCAAGATGTGCTGTACCAAAAGGCTGAGAAGAAATGAAAGATTCTTCTTAAACCAGATTTGAACCTTTCTGTTTTTCTCAGTTTAGGGAGAATGGAGTATACACTTACCTGTGAATGAGCAGGAGATGTTCTACACAGAGCTGAGTCAGTCTGTGTGCTCTAACTTGAGCTGAACTGTGATCTAAACCGCAGATAAATGAAGCACTTCCTGGAAAAAAGAGGCATAGTTTTAAAAAAATGGCGCCAAAATCTCACTAGCCAATCAGCTAAATCCCCTCTCTAACCAACACCTTCAGCAACAAGTTAACACATTCAGTTACGTTTTGCTGAGAAACTGAAAGGAAAGAAAACTGAAAGGAAAAGTTAAACTGGATTGGTAAGTGCTGCTCGTACAATTTATTATATTTCAGCTTACTCAGTTAATTGTTATTGATGTAGTGTTTAAGCTTGGATGAGATGTTGGTGTTTTGTTATGTCTCACATGACATGCCAGAGGTACATTTTGCAGTGTGTGTATAGGATGGTTTTCTAACTCTAATGTGGTCTGTGGGCTGCATATTTAACAATTTATCTTTGATTATTTGATGCACATATAACGCTTGTATTCGTAGAGCTGTGAAGAAAAACCCCAAAACAACAGTCAGTGACATCACCTACAACCGCCACAGGGCAGGGGTGAAAATATCACAATCCACCATTCGAAGAACTCTTCAAGTGCAGAGATATAGAGGACACGGCACACGGTGGAAACCACTCATCAGCAGTAAGAATCCAGACTGGAATTCACAAAGAAATACAGAGATGATGCACAAAAGTTCTGGAACCAAGATGGACCTCTACCAAAGTGATGGAAAGGCCAAAGTGTGGAGAAATAATGTTTCTTTGATACATTTGAGACAATGACCATTGTAAAAAGTGCTATACAAATCACATCGAATTGAAGTGAAAGGATCTGCTCATGATCCATGAACTAGCTCCTTTTTTTAAGATAATTGTTGTTTTAAAGTTCAGTAATGTTAACTTCTTAGTAAAAGTGGTACTAAACAAAATATCTTTGTTATCCGGCTGCACTAAAAATTCTGTTTAGTGACCAATGACACAACAACAGCTACTCTTATGTGAGTTTATTTATCAGTATTTATCTGAAAGCTACATTCTGAGTGCAGGAATGGACTGAACAAAGCACATGACACACTGCAATTCAATATATTTATATCAGGGCTCTACAGTGCGACCACTTGACTCGCATTCGTGACTGAACCGTATTTTGTGCGACTGTGAATAAATATTTATTCGCACCGGTGCGAGTGACCTGTCCAGAGTTGTATAATACAATCGGAATAAAAACTACAGGAAGTCCTAAATACTTCTACACAATTATCTTCACACTGCTTTTCATCTCCTCAATCAACTGAACAAGTGTGGAAATACTGCAGAGAAGCCATTCTTATGAAGAGAGTAACTCTGTAAATCATCTGCTTCAACTTCCTGATCTCACAACCACTATCTGTTATTGATTCTGCAAAAGAACCTGGACTTTCACCTGCAGTAAATTAATAATAATGCTAATGCTACAAGGTGGGTTTAATTCAAACTTCTTTATTAAATAATTCCTCACCAATCATAATCAAGAGTAGCAACTGTTCAGTCTGTAAACATACAGTACACTGTCTCTCTCCTTCAGTCTCGACACCAAATCTACAAGAGCACTGACTTCATTTAAACTCACGGTTGCCAGATATAACCAGAAATGTCAATTCCAGTTGCCATGTTTTGATTTAACCCCCCGGAAACATAATATTATCAGCAGACATGGACTCTGTGCTGGGGAACTGATCTAAAACTGAAACAAACAAAAATAAAACTACCGAAATTTAAAGACAGAAAATGTGCTTAGTTATAAATAAATCATTTAATATATATAAAAAACAGATAAATTAAATATAAATAAAATGAGAAATGAAAATGTTTAATTACTATGGGTTGTATTTAATATCAATCTGACATTAAGCTTAGTTCTCTATTTCCTTAGAAAGCGATTAGCCTTTTTCCGAATATGGATCATTTTTGTATTAGTCTACTTTTAATTAGGACTCTTCATTGTTTAAGATATTTAAAAATAAATATTTTATGCTCATTTATTTATCAATTAACCAACAGTATTTGTCATTGCTATTAACTCAATTTACAGTGACCATGAGCAGAGAGCTTACATTTAACTGTTTATGATCTCCTGATTAAAGTTTAAACAAATAAAGATTGGTATCTGGATCGGTTTCGGCTGTAAAAATCCTGATCGGAGCGTCAGAATTGAACATTAAACTAAAGCTAAATCCTTCTGAGGGGAAATGAACTCACCCAATCACATCCTATATGAGATTATTCAGATATCTACACAATAAACACAGAGTGGGTCGAGATCTGACTCCAGCCCAGAACCATGACAGTGGAACATGTCTAATAATGTAGCTTTAAATATATTTAAGAGGAGCAGACTTCAAACACTGAACATAGAGGTTTATTGTATTTGTTTACAAGGTGAACAGGTTAACGTTTTTTTTTATATTTATATATATACAGTCTATAAAATGAACTGAAAACATTCAATTTAATTTATCAGAAAATTAGTAAATTAATGTCATGCTTCACACTATGTTCCTAAATTCTGTCATAATTGACCAGCCACACACACACACACACACACACACACACACACACACACACACACACACACACACACACACTGGATACATTTGAAACATTCTGAAATGTTTCCACATTTTGCAGTCTTACAAAACTAGGATTAAGGAAATTAGGATTTTATGTCATGAATCTACACAAGACAGCCCATAATATTGAAGTGGGAGAAAAAGTCAATATAGATGGCAAATTATTTACAAATAAAAAATATAAACATTTGCATAAGTATTCACCCCCTCATGCTGTGAAATCTCTAAATTAGTTCTTCTGTAAAGACACATGGTTCCAGTTTAAAATGAACACATTGTCAGTTGCAGAGTTTACAGCCCTCTGTTTTACCCCTAGTGGAGTAAGTGGCAGGGGTGGGTGGGGGATATGGGGGTGTTCAAACCCGAAAACGGTTTTTGTTTTTGATGGAGTAAAGCTCTTCTTTCTGAATCTTTTTGAACACTGCAAGAGCGGGAGCGAACGCTTCAAAAATGAACCTTTCACACTTGTTTATATTGAAGCTCTCATCATATTCAATCTCCTTTTCTTCGGGGGCCAAGATCATTGCTTTCTTAATGTCACACACAAACATGACATAATTAAGCATGTTTTTGGAGACTTTTTCATCAGTGATAAAGATGATGTAGCTTTCACATGATTTTGGGTTCTTAAACACTCTGACATTTTCAGCAGTAAAGCATGGATAATCGCGGTGTTCTGCTGTATTTATTATTGCGATCTGGTCAACTGGGTTCTCTTCCTCACAGCCATTACATTGTCTCTCTGCCCAGCTAAGAAGAAGATTGTTCATGTCATTTTTCTTCTTGAGCACATTTTCCTTGTTCCTTCCCCTCTTCTTTGTTGCTGAAGCAGATTCAGTATTGCTGCATGAAGATGTTCCTGTCGGATCTCTCACTGCTCCAGATGTGGTTGTGTGGAACTCCATACTGCTGCCATCTGTCTCCTGAACAGTACGCTTTGTTTCTTCTGGAGCTGGCATGAATGTGTCCTTAATTTGTGCTTTGATCTCAGCTTCACTCTTCTCCAGTGTATCCCATGAGCCAGTGCTTGGCATATTATCAGAATCTGAAGCTGGACTGGTTTTCTGCAGCAGCTTTGCACAAAAAGGCTCAGCGTTATCCTGCACATTTGCTTCCTCATTCTCCTGGATGTCCATGAATCCATGTGTGTCTTCTAGCGGACTTTCGTTTTTGGTGATTGGCACACTTGGGCATTTTGGAGAAACATTTTGAGGTTGGCCTGGAAGTTACGCGTTGCCCATCCTTCTCATCAGTGTGTGTTTCCTGCATGTCCATGTTATCTTTATCTTTATTGTCCTGGATGTCCATGAATCCATGTGTGTCTTCTAGCGGACTTTCGTTTTTGGTGATTGGCACACTTGGGCATTTTGGAGATACATTTTGAGGTTGGCCTGGAGATTGACGTTGCCCATCCTTCTCATCAGTGTGTGTTTCCTGCATGTCCATGGTATCTTTATTCTCATTAAAGTCTGTGTCCATGGGCTTGTCATGACCAGTGGAGCGTTCAGCTTTTTTACTCGATGTCCTCTTTTTAAAAAACATGCTAAATGTCAGTTTAGGAAATTTTACATTACTTTTTGTAAAGAGAAAAGTCTCGAGTTCCTTATTTTTCTTGATTTGGTCAATACTCGTAGCATTGAAACACAAGTTATTTTTCGGTTCTTTGTCATTTAACTCTCTTTCCAAAGCCTTCATGCCTTCTCCTCCAATCTTTCTCTCCAAGTCGCTGATCAGTTTTTGGCTGTTTTTCGCTTCAGAGACCCACTTTTCCAGTTTGGCGTAGGTGGATATCACATTGAGATCTGTTTCAGATTCAGATAAAGCTGATGTTATTAACGTCATTCTGTTTAATTGTGAGAAACTGAAGTGATTAATACAAGTCTTAGATTCTTACAGTAGATATATTGGATTAAATAATAAGCATGTTTTACCCTTTTATTTACAATAATGTATAATCTAAAGACCTATTACTGTGTTTCACATCCAGAAATATAAAACTTTAAAATATTAATTAACTGCTTTCATTTTCTTAATAGAAACGATACTTACCAGGAAATCCTGTATGATTATTATCTGCTTCATCCACAGTTTGATTCGTGTTGCTTCTGGATAGTTTTCCTGTATGTTTAAAAATGAAAAGAAAATGTATTAGAAATCATAAAACATCTAATCAAAACAAGTACCACCTAAACAACATGACACACAGGGCTGTATTCAGAGTTGGGTTAATCACACAGTGAGGATTTCATTCTGAAATCACACACATCTGTATTCTGATCTCAAACTGTCTCAAATGTCTCACATTAAAATGTCTCACGTGATTTTTTCCTTGGACTTCATTTCTTGCATGTTATCAGCTCAAGTTCTGTTTTAATTATTTAACATAGTTCCAGTGCATATGACCGTCAGCGCCGGTAAAAGAGAACTACTCCCACCAGCCACTGCAAATCACATGACCGAGTCACATCCCATTCCTGATCACTCACACCTGTTTTATGTTCCACCGAACTAGCTCCCCTGTTTCAGTTCAGTGTTTTCTGGTTAATTCCCAAGGTTTTGCTGTGTACTGTAAGCAAACATTCGATCCTCACTGAAACAGTGATTATTAATAAAGGTGATACACTATCAAATGACATGAAATTGATATTTTGTACAATATTTTCACAATTTAAATTAAAAACAACAACAACAAAAACAACAACAGGGGTGTACTTATTTTTTCACATGACTGTATGTGCTGCTGAGTAATGAGTGTGAAAGCCATTTTGTTCAATGAAACCTGTGATTGTTGTGTTAATTACAACTAGGACATGCAACAATATATCGTCAATTCACTAGACTCCTATTATGGTGTAAGGTGTGCTTATGGAGGGGTAGAACCTCCTGGTGTTGGTAGCAGTCGTACTCCTGCGGGGGTAGCTAGTCCACCTTTGGTCCCCACATGGCACTCAGCTCTCACCTGTGGCTCCAAGAAGCTGTAGTATCGCGGGCTGCCACACCACGGGCAACAGCTCGACTGGCCGGCTAAACCAGGTTGGGTAGTAGCCGGGTCTCAAACCGTCGGTGAGTTCTGGGCTTGTCACCCAAGACTGGATCCGGCAGACTGCGCGGAGGAACCTTCAACTGGTCAACGGACAGGAAGGCAGACCCAGCAAAGCGACGTGGAACGCTAAGAGCATGGCAAGACACGTAGGACACCTTGGTCATCCACTGCATCCGGTCTCCATTCCAGCCGTCTAGACTACGTCTTGCCACTGGATTAAATGGGGCCTGGACGAGAGAGTGAGGCTGACGTAGCGCAACTCTCCCTCACTTTAATCCAATTCACGCGCAAGTCATTTATGTCATCACCCGTACTCAAGTCCTGCGGCGATGGGCGAAGTCGCGTCATGGCAGGTGTGCATGCACTGGCAGCCATAGTAGCGGACCTGCACATAGGCGGCTCAGGCCATAGGGTTGTCTTCCATTGACCTGAAGCAGAAGTGGATTTCGGCAGCCGTCTGAGCGACTAAGCAGCCCTCTTAAGGATAGCGCTACGTACCTCCGCAGCCTGAGGAAGGGGCTAGAAAAAGTGCCCTAAAAATAGCCTGCTTCATCTACCCTGACCAGCTTACCGCAGCTGGAGGGAATCCCATTCGCCGGTCGAAACAAAAAGAAAACTCAAAAGGTTTCCTCACTCTTGGTGCGTGGAACATACGCACCTTATTGGATCCGCGCAGAGACTGATAGACCAGAGAGAAGAACCGCCCTGATTGCAAGAGAGCTTGCTCACAATAATATAGAGATAGCAGCCCTGAGTGAAACCCGCTTGGCCGACGAGGGCCAGTTGACTGAAGTTGGAGCTGGCTACTCGTTTTTTGGTTCGGACGGGGCAGCGATGAAGCCGTGAAATCTGGAGTTGGGTTTGCTATCAAGACGAGTTTGGTGAATAAGCTCTCTAGCTTACCAAAGGGAAGAAATGACAGGCTTATAACGCTGAAGCTACCTTTACCTGGAAGAAAGCAAGCCACACTCATTAGTGTCTATGCACCAACCATGACCAACTCTGAGGAAGTCAAAGACAAGTTCTACCAGGATCTGGAAGCTCTGATTGCTTCAGTACCAAAGTCAGATAAACTGATTATTCTTGGTGATTTTAATTCCCGAGTGGGCGCGGACCGTATTGCATGGGAGGGAGTTATTGGTAGACATGGCATTGGCAACTGTAACAGCAATGGACATCGGCTCTTGAGGATGTGCGCGACATATGATCTCCTGATCACCAATACAGTCTTCCGTTTGCCCAACCAGAACAAAACAACCTGGATGCACCCACGGTCTAAGCATTGGCATCTGATTGATTACATCTTGGTCTGTAGGAGTGACAGGCAGGATGTCCGTGTGACCAGAGCGATGTGTGGTGCTTACTGCTGGACAGACCACAGGCTACTGATATCCAAGATGAATCTTAGAATTCAACCTCCCAGACGCCCACAGGAAATTGGAGTCCCAACGCGCACGCCTCAATGTCTCAAGACTGGAAGACTGCATCATTGAGCAAGCTCTGCCTGAGCCGCTGACAAGCAAACAAACTACATATTTTGATACAAATGACAAAGAGCAATGTTGGGGGGCCTTTAAACAGTTGGTGTATTCTACTGCATCTGAAACTATAGGCGTCACTGTGCAAAAACACCAAGACTGGTTTGATAAGAACTGTGAAGAAATACAGTCCATGCTAGAGGACAAGCACCATCTCCAACGTGCAGTCAGTATTGGCCCAAAGTCCTCATCAAAGAAAGATGCTTTCAGCAGAGTCTGCCAAGCGGTGCAGAAAAAATTGCATGAGATGCAGGATACATGGCTGAGCCGAAAGGCTGATGATATTCAGTCTGCTGCCGACAGACATGACATGAAACATTTCTATAGAGCTCTTCGTGATGTCTATGGCCCAGTAACCTCAGGCATTGCCGCAATCTTGAGCTCTGATGGCAGTACTCTCATAACCGAGAAGGAGAAGATACTGGAGCGCTGGGCTGAACACTTTGTCGGTGTCCTAAACAGACCCTCTTCCATCAATGATGAAGCTATCAACAGCCTACCCCAGGTGGAGATAAATGAGAGATTGGCTGACCTTCCATCAGTGCTGGAGACTCATAAGGCCATTGAGCTTCTGTCTAGTGGGAAAGCTCCAGGAGCAGACTCCATTCCAACGGAAATTTACAAGTGTGGTGGGCCTAAGCTAGTGGAAAGACTAACAGAGATGTTTTGTGGGATGTGGAAGCAGAAACGTATACCCCAAGAATTCAAAGATGCATCTATCATCCACATTTACAAACGCAAAGGAAATCGCCAATACTGCGACAACCATAGAGGAATCTCTCTACTATGTATTGCAGGAAAGGTCCTTGCCAGGATTCTGCTGAATAGACTCACAGAGCACCGTGATCATGGCCTACTGCCAGAAAGTCAGTGTGGTTTCAGAAAGACGAGAAGCACCATTGACATGATCTTCGCTGCTAGGCAGATGCAAGAAAAGTGTAAGGAACAAAATGTCCAGCTATACATCACCTTCGTAGACCTAACAAAGGCATTCGACACCGTGAGCAGGGAAGGCCTTTGGAAAATCATGGCCAAATTTGGATGCCCGGAACTTTTAATTGAAATGGTGAAACGATTTCAAGATGGCATGCTTGCTAGAGTCCAGGACCAGGGTAACTATTCCGTACCCTTTGAGGTTACGAATGGTGTGAAACAAGGATGTGTCTTAGCCCCCACCCTCTTTAGCCTCATGTTCTCTGCCATGCTTATAGATGCTTTCAAGGACAGTGATGTGGGAGTCGGTCTCCGATACCGTCTGGATGGGAAGTTGTTTAACTTGAGGAGGCTGCAAGCCAAGACCAAAGTCCAAGTTGAATACATTCGGGACTTTTTGTTTGCAGATGACTTTGCCCTCAGTTCCAGTACAGAGGCAGGCATGCAATATAGCATTGACCTCTTTTCCACAGCGTGCACCAACTTTGGGCTAACCATTTCCACTAACAAGACCGTGGTTCTGCATCAGCCAGCTCCGGGAAAAGACTATATGGAACCATCCCTCACTGTCAGTGGCCAAAAGCTCAAAAATGTGGATAGATTCATATACCTCAGCAGCACCCTATCACAAGCAGTCCACATAGACGATGAGGTCAACTCCAGGATTGCCAAAGCCAGTGTAGCATTTGGCAGACTCCGCTCAAATGTTTGGGATAGGGAGGCATTAAGCTTGCAACCAAACTCAAAGTCTACTCAGCGGTGCTTCTACCCACCCTCCTTTATGCTTGTGAAACATGGACTGTGTATAGCTGACATGTTAAAAAACTCAACCACTTCCACATGAGCTCCCTGAGAAAACTGCTGAAGATCAGTTGGCAGGACAAGGTACCTAACACAGTGGTGCTCAGTCAGGCTGGCATGACAAGCATCCACACCATGCTGTGCAAGGCACAGCTCCGATGTCTGCATGCCGGAAGAACGCATACCTAAGAAGATGCTCCATGGACAGCTACAGCAAGGCAAGAGATCTCATGGTGGTCAATATAAGAGGTTCAAGGACACCCTTAAGGCATCGCAGAAGAAATTTGGCATTGATCCTGGCAGTTGGGAGAGTGTCGCTGCTGATAGATCTGCTTGGCACAGTCAAATCAATACCGGGGCGGCAGCCTTCGAGCAGAAAAGGCTGGAAGACACAGCTGAAAAAAGTGCTCTGCGCAAATTCAGGAACAGCAGTTACACAGCTCCCAGTCAGCAACCTGCATATCCTTGTCCTCACTGCAACAGACTCTTCCGGGCCGGGATTGGATTGATCAGCCATCTCCGGACCGACCTCTCTAAGTGAATAGATGACATAAATGGTCCTCATCGACCCCGATGGACGAACATCATCATCATTACATTTATTTTTATTTTTGGGCTTTAATGCTGATTGAGTTTTAAGGTGTTGGTAAAGATACTTTAAAAAAAAATCCCACTTTGGACACTTCTACTATAAACCAATCAGATACCCTTGGTGGTGTAAACTGTTTGCAGGTGACTTTAATATTCTGAATGAAGAGTTAAACAGCTTCATAACCTGACTCTAAATATGAGGAACCTTTCCTACATAAATATTGTGTAAATATTTTAGATCTAAAATTCTCTTGTGACCCTTTAATACGAATATTACAGGAACTTACTCAGTGGTGCTTCAGCCTCAGTGTCTTCGTTTTCTGTGTAAAGGAAATATAAAACTGTCACAAACCTTCAAACCGACTGATATGAAAGGTATTAATAAAATACATGTTCCGAAAAATGTTCTGCATATTTATGAGGTCATGTGACACTGGGGAAAATGTACAACACTAGATTTTAAGAGACTTACCCAATTCTGCAAACAGATATGACTCGTTCTTCTTCAACCAATCATACACGTTGTCAAAGTGTGTTTTGCTGTTGAGGCTCAAATAAATTTTACGATATTTGTTGTTATTGGTTGTCTGGGAATAGATCTCTTGTAAAATTGCATCACCAATCAAGTCCTTGGCATGCAGAGCATCAGCCAGTTCCACTGGATTTCTTATTTTGTCTACAATTTTATTGTAGTGGTTCTTCAGAAAACGTTCTTTATCTACCATGTTGACTGTTGAAGAAAAAAAAATGGAGTTAAGAGTATAACCAGACTTCCATGAGTGTGTCTGTCATGCGCAGATGCTCGCACAGGGTCCAGTATTCATACCTGCATGTAATGTAAGTGCGTCCTCTAAAAGGTGCTGTCGCATGAACCACACTTACAATTACACAGTGAAGACGAGTAGAAAACTGCACAGAAAACTTGCTTGTGTTCATTTATACTAACTGTTTAGTGTAAGAGTTTAATTGTAGAGGAGAATTTTAAGACACCAATCTGAGAAATTAAGAGTGATTTTTATCCATTTCTGTCATGAGCTGTTTTAGGGTTTTCAATGGACTTCACTTTTGAAAAGCAGTTTCGGAGGACGAGGACGTCTATAGAGGAATAATTCTGATGGTTTTGTACTGTACTACTCTGATTTAAACTATGTTAATATCATTTCAGTTTAACTCACAGAAGAAACATCACAATGTTATACCAAGTTTTTGAGTACACAACCGACACATCTCTCTGCCAGCCAATCAGTTTACACCTGACTCATAGCACTTCAGATTAGCACCATGTGTAGTTAGCTTGTGGAAGGACTGTGCATTAGCCATGATGCCCCTCTCTGTTCTGCAACGCAAAGATGTAAATACACAATAATTCAGAAATATGATGCAAAGGAAAGGCAATGAAGGTTTTGCTTTTCTGTGTAGCAGGTTTTCCTCATGTCATAAATGAAAAGTAAAACTATCTGTGTATTGTATTTCATGTTTCTCCCCAGTGTGGGCACATTTTTTTTTTTAATCTTACCTGGAATCTTTGGCATAAAAGTACATAGCATTTTGTTTTTGACTGCTACCCACTGATATTCACATTATGAGACACCAAAAGGGTCAAATTTTAACATAAAGCAGCAATTTTTGCTCATATTTTAAAGCTGTAAATATACCTCAGTTGCACTACGTGCACATACACAGCTGCTTGGCCCCTAATAAACAAACAAATAAACAACAACAAAAAAACAATAAAGGAGAGAATGCAGACACAATTCTGAGCAATGGAAAGGAATATATATATACATATATTAAAGAAAAGTATTATACTGCTCACACCACAGAGTGTGATACAGTAGGTGTGACTGAGTGCGTATGGCGAAAATACGGTTGTGGTTTGTTGAGTGTGTGTGTGTGTGTGTGAGTGTGTGTGAGTGTGTGAGCGAGAAGCAACAACACCAAATCTCTGCACACTTCCCTCCCCCTACTATCTCATATCTGTTACATACTTTCCACTTGTTTATTGTTTATTGGGGACAGTAACAACAAAGGCTCGTTTGTTTTCTTTCAGTTTTTTCAGCTCTGCCACAATCCAGTCATAAAAATGAGCTCTTCTTTTTTGAAAGGCTTTCTTGAAGGCTATCTGAAAATTCTCATGACACAAAATGGAGCATGGATGCAAGTGCAGATTTCCTAACATTTCCAAACATTTTCCAATGCATCTCTAAAACAGACATGCAGAACACTGTAGCAACACTAAACACGGTGGCATAGACAAAAGCATGGAAAGACGACAACGTAAGACAAGGAAGCAGTGCAAAACAGTGGCTATATAAATGTGCCCGTTAACTAAGACGTGACTACAGGTGCAGGAGGTCATGTGACACTGATGAGTACGGTGCAGTGGTTGAGTTCCCTCCTTGATACATGACAAATATTATATATATATATATATATGAACATTTTGGAAGACATTTGTTTTTGTAAAGGTGTTAATTTCCCCTCTGTACATTAGGATATATACAGACGCAGAGCCATTTTTAGAAGCAACATAAATCATGTTTCCCCATTTCACTCGAGTAAATTATTATCTCTCCATCAGAGTAGCGTACTTATCCCTTTAACATCCTCACTGAGAAAAAAAAGTTTTCTTATTTTAATTATTTCTAATTGTTTGGACATTTCTTTCCCCTTGAGGCAATAACAAAAATGATTGTTTATTATTTTTTGAGAATGGAGTATACACTTACCTGTGAATGAGCAGGAGATTGTGTACACAGAGCTGAGTCAGTTTGTGTGTTCTCACCTGAGCTGAACTGTGATCTAAATAAACCAAGCATTTCCTGGAAGAAAAAAAGAGACGCAGTTAACCAGAAATGTCGCCAAAATTACACTAGCCAATCAGCTAATTCCCCTCTGCAAACAACACCTTCAGCAACAAGTTAACACTTTCAGTTATGTTTTGTCTGCAATAGAAAGAAAACCAAAAGGAAAATGTACTGAAAACAAACTAAAAACCTCCCACAGGGATCCTGCAGGACACTGACACTCTGTGCCCTATAGGATATCCTGCAGATTTTACACTGGAACCTTCAGTACAACAGAAAAATATAGGAATGTCCCGCACACTTCAGCAGAAATAAAGTAAAGTCCCAGAGGACCTAATCAGTCCCGAAGGACAAGTTCTTATTCATTTTATCCATCCTATGAACGTGGCTCTCTTTTTATCTAGGTAAGTCACTGTGGTGACGGACTCTACACATCTAACCTGCTCACAAAGAGACAGAATCTGTAAGGGTTCTTACATTCTCTTATATTAATTGTTATTATATATTTAAATTCTTAAAGGAATTCATTATAATAGTTTGCTCTTCCGTTGTAAAATATACCGTCTTAATCCACTCCAATCACACTTCGGTGTGACATGTGCCCTTCTGCTCTTTAAAGTGAACACACACAGGTGAGGAAAGCCTGGCTGAACTGAGTGACTTATTAAGCCAGCTTGTGAATTTTCGGTTACGTGGAGTGGCTGTCACACTCAAAGCTTTTTGAGCTTGCTTCATGGTACAGTTCTCTGGTGAACGCATCACGCATGTGCACTCAAAGAGGACAAAAGATCTAAATAAATAAAATAAAAGATCTTTAATGCAGGAATCCTATAATCTAGTCCAAAATGGCTCATTATCCTACAGTGGCATTTATAGGAGCTGAGCACACCTGTAGAAGTTTACAGTATGTTTACAGGAAGTAAATAAAATGAGAAAGAAATGAAGGACAGTATGAAAGACAGCCACTAGGTGACACTGTAGGACACGTTTTCAGTGGTGTATTCATTTGGCTGTAAAGGGGGTAAGATTATTCAAAATGTCACTTCTGCTTTCAAGCTCTAAATAAATTAACTGTTTTGATTTCATGGTTAATTTTTTAATTCACATTATTTACTATATTTTACTTTTTGTTGTTCTGTGTGCTTTTAGTTAAAAAAAACACAACATTTTATTGCGAATTAATGATGCTGGATGAAACAAAAGTTTTCAAAATTATGTACATTTTTACTTTACTCCTGGATTACCATTCATCCATCCATTCATCCATTTTCCGTACTGCTTATCCTTACTGGGTCGGGGAACCTGGAGCCTATCACTGGAGGCATGAGGCAAAAAGGTGGGGACATTGGGAGAGATATCAGGTGTCACAGCACTATTCCCAAAAACAATATAATGTTTGGCTTGTGTTCCATTCACTTACATGGGAATTGGCAGGGTTAAAAATTGTACTTGTGCGTGGCTGTGTGCTTTCCACTAGATTTTGGGGGTGTGGCCGTGGGAATGTGTATTCATTCAGCTATAAGAGTTTTAGTGAGGATGAGATCAGGAATGGATCAGAACGGTTGATTTGAGGGGGCTCCAGTTTATCCCAATGGTGTTCAGTGGGGTTGAGGTCAGGGTCTCGCGGACATTTTATACGGTCTGCTTCTGACATTGTGGTAACAGTTTGAGGAAGAACCACATATAGGTGTGATGGTCAGATATCCACAAACCTCCGGCCATTTAGTGCATGTTATTTTATCATTACACCGCATGATTGTGGACTCCTGTTAATTAAAGTGTTGATTCATTTTCTAGAACAGCAGCTCTGATAGTAACACAGCTTCAAATCACAGGTTTGGTCTTAATGCGCTCCGTTCTAATAGGTTATCGTTTCTATAGTAACAACTCATTCACAGGTACTCGTATGACAGACGCACCACATGAACAGAATAAAATAAGTGTGTAATCGTTTTGTAACTATAATAAAAAAAAAGTATTTATATATATATATATATAAATATATAGTTTTCTAACTCTAATGTGGTCTGTGGGCTGAATATTTAACATTTCATATTTGATTATTTGATGCACATATAACGCTTGTATTCTTAGAGCATTGAAGAAAACCCCCAAAACAACAGTCAGTGACATCACCTACAACCGCCACAGGGCAGGAGTGAAAATATCACAATCCACCATTCGAAGAACTCTTCAAGTGCAGAGATATAGAGGACACGGCACACGGTGGAAACCACTCATCAGCAGTAAGAATCCAGACTGGAATTCACAAAGAAATACAGAGATGATCTCTGTAAAAAAGTGCTATACAAATCACATCGAATTGAAGTGAAAGGATCTGCTCATGATCCATGAACTAGCTCCTTTTTTTAAAAGGTTTTTTTTTAAGATAATTGTTGTTTTAAAGTTCAGTAATGTTAACTTCTTAGTAAAAGTGGTACTAAAAAAATATCTTTGTTATCCGGCTGCACCAAAAATTCTGTTTAGTGACCAATGACACAACAACAGCTACTCTTATGTGAGTTTATTTATCAGTATTTATCTGAAAGCTACATTCTGAGTGCAGGAATGGACTGAACAAAGCACATGACACACTGCAATTCAATATATTTATATCAGGGCTCTACAGTGCGACCACTTGACTCGCATTCGTGACTGAACCGTATTTTGTGCGACTGTGAATAAATATTTATTCGCACCGGTGCGAGTGACCTGTCCAAAGTTGTATAATACAATCGGAATAAAAACTACAGGAAGTCCAAATTACTTCTACACCGAGCAACAGTTACTTTCACACTGCTTTTCATCTCCTCAATCAACCGAACAAGTGTGGAAATACTGCAGAGAAGCCATTCTTATGAAGAGAGTAACTCTACATCATCTGCTTCAACTTCCTGATCTCACAACCACTATCTGTTATTGATTCTGCAAAAGAACCTGGACTTTCACCTGCAGTAAATTAATAATAATGCTAATGCTACAAGGTGGGTTTAATTCGAACTTCTTTATTAAATAATTCCTCACCAATCATAATCAAGAGTAGCAACTGTTCAGTCTGTAAACATACAGTACACTGTCTCTCTCCTTCAGTCTCGACACCAAATCTACAAGAGCACTGACTTCATTTAAACTCACGGTTGCCAGATATAACCAGAAAAGTCAACTCCAGTTTCCATGTTTTTATTTAACCCCCCGGAAACATAATATTATCAGCAGACATGGACTCTGTGCTGGGGAACTGATCTAAAACTGAAACAAACAAAAATAAAACTACTGAAATTTAAAGACAGAAAATGTGCTTAGTTATAAATAAATCATTTAATATATATAAAAAACAGATAAATTAAATATAAATAAAATGAGAAATGAAAATGTTTAATTACTATGGGTTGTATTTGATATCAATCTGACATTAAGCTTAGTTCTCTATTTCCTTAGAAAGCTACTAGCCTTTTTCCGAATATGGATCATTTTTGTATTAGTCTACTTTTAATTAGGACTCTTCATTGTTTAAGATATTTAATCGAGATCGAGATCTGACTCCAGCCCAGAACCATGACAGTGGAACATGTCTAATAATGTAGCTTTAAATATATTTAAGAGGAGCAGACTTCAAACACTGAACATAGAGGTTTATTGTATTTGTTTACAAGGTGAACAGGTTAACGTTTTTTTTTATATATATATACAGTCTATAAAATGAACTGAAAACATTCAATTTAGTTTATCAGAAGGAAAATTAATGGTGTGGCTTCACACTATGTTCCTAAATTATGTAATTGACCAGCCACACACACACACACACACACACACACACACACACACACACACAGACACACAGACACACACACACACACACACACACACACACACACACACACACACACAGTGGATACATTTGAAACATTCTGAAATGTTTCCACATTTTGCAGTCTTACAAAACTAGGATTAAGGAAATTAGGATTTTATGTCATGAATCTACACAAGACAGCCCATAATATTGAAGTGGGAGAAAAAGTCAATATAGATGGCAAATTATTTACAAATAAAAAATATAAACATTTGCATAAGTATTCACCCCCTCATGCTGTGAAATCTCTAAATTAGTTCTTCTGTAAAGACACATGGTTCCAGTTTAAAATGAACACATTGTCAGTTGCAGAGTTTACAGCCCTCTGTTTTACCCCTAGTGGAGTAAGTGGCAGGGGTGGGTGGGGGGATATGGGGGGTGTTCAAACCCCAAAACGGTTTTTGTTTTTGATGGAGTAAAGCTCTTCTTTCTGAATCTTTTTGAACACTGCAAGAGCGGGAGCGAACGCTTCAAAAATGAACCTTTTACACTTGTTTATATTGAAGCTCTCATCATATTCAATCTCCTTTTCTTTGGGGGCCAAGATCATTGCTTTCTTAATGTCACACACAAACATGACATAATTAAGCATGTAATTGGAGACTTTTTCATCAGTGATAAAGATGATGTAGCTTTCACATGATTTTGGGTTCTTAAACACTCTGACATTTTCAGCAGTAAAGCATGGATAATCGCGGTGTTCTGCTGTATTTATAATTGAGATCTGGTCAACTGGGTTCTCTTCCTCATTACATTGTCTCTCTGCCCAGCTAAAAAGATTGTTCATGTCATTTTTCTTCTTGAGCTCATTTTCCCTGTTCCTTCCCCTCTTCTTTGTTGCTGAAGCAGATTCAGTATTACTGCATGAAGATTTTCCTGTCGGATCTCTCACTGCTCCAGATGTGGTTGTGTGGAACTCCATACTGCTGCCATCTGTCTCCTGAACAGTACGCTTTGTTTCTTCTGGAGCTGGCATGAATGTGTCCTTAATTTGTGCTTTGATCTCAGCTTCACTCTTCTCCTGTGTATCCCATGAGCCAGTGCTTGGCATATTATCAGAATCTGAAGCTGGACTGGTTTTCTGCAGCAGCTTTGCACAAAAAGGCTCAGCGTTATCCTGCACATTTGCTTCCTCATTCTCCTGGATGTCCATGAATCCATGTGTATCTTCTAGCGGACTTTCGTTTTTGGTGATTGGCACACTTGGGCATTTTGGAGAAACATTTTGAGGTTGGCCTGGAGATTGACGTTGCCCATCCTTCTCATCAGTGTGTGTTTCCTGCATGTCCATGTTATCTTTATCTTTATTGTCCTGGATGTCCATGAATCCATGTGTGTCTTCTAGCGGACTTTCGTTTTTGGTGATTGGCACACTTGGGCATTTTGGAGATACATTTTGAGGTTGGCCTGGAGATTGACGTTGCCCATCCTTCTCATCAGTGTGTGTTTCCTGCATGTCCATGGTATCTTTATTCTCATTAAAGTCTGTGTCCATGGGCTCGTCATGACCAGTGGAGCGTTCAGCTTTTTTACTCGATGTCCTCTTTTTAAAAAACATGCTAAATGTCAGTTTAGGAAATTTTACATTACTTTTTGTAAAGAGAAAAGTCTCGAGTTCCTTATTTTTCTTGATTTGGTCAATACTCGTAGCATTGAAACACAAGTTATTTTTCGGTTCTTTGTCATTTAACTCTCTTTCCAAAGCCTTCATGCCTTCTCCTCCAATCTTTCTCTCCAAGTCGCTGATCAGTTTTTGGCTGTTTTTCGCTTCAGAGACCCACTTTTCCAGTTTGGCGTAGGTGGATATCACATTGAGATCTGTTTCAGATTCAGATAAAGCCGATGTCATTAACGTCATTCTGTTTAATTGTGAGAAACTGAAGTGATTAATACAAGTCTTAGATTCTTACAGTAGATATATTGGATTAAATAATAAGCATGTTTTACCCTTTTATTTACAATAATGTATAATCTAAAGACCTATTACTGTGTTTCACATCCAGAAATATAAAACTTTAAAATATTAATTAACTGCTTTCATTTTCTTAATAGAAACGATACTTACCAGGAAATCCTGTATGATTATTATCTGTTTCATCCACAGTTTGATTCGTGTTGCTTCTGGATAGTTTTCCTGTATGTTTAAAAATGAAAAGAAAATGTATTAGAAATCATAAAACATCTAATCAAAACAAGTACCACCTAAACAACATGACACACAGGGCTGTATTCAGAGTTGGGTTAATCACACAGTGAGGATTTCATTCTGAAATCACACACATCTGTATTCTGATCTCAAACTGTCTCAAATGTCTCACATTAAAATGTCTCACGTGATTTTTTCCTTGGACTTCATTTCTTGCATGTTATCAGCTCAAGTTCTGTTTTAATTATTTAACATAGTTCCAGTGCATATGACCGTCAGCGCCGGTAAAAGAGAACTACTCCCACCAGCCACTGCAAATCACATGACCGAGTCACATCCCATTCCTGATCACTCACACCTGTTTTATGTTCCACCGAACTAGCTCCCCTGTTTCAGTTCAGTGTTTTCTGGTTAATTCCCAAGGTTTTGCTGTGTACTGTAAGCAAACATTCGATCCTCACTGAAACAGTGATTATTAATAAAGGTGATACACTATCAAATGACATGAAATTGATATTTTGTACAATATTTTCACAATTTAAATTAAAAACAACAACAACAAAAACAACAACAGGGGTGTATTTATTTTTTCACATGACTGTATGTGCTGCTGAGTAATGAGTGTGAAAGCCATTTTGTTCAATGAAACCTGTGATTGTTGTGTTAATTACAACTAGGACATGCAACAATATATCGTCAATTCACTAGACTCCTATTATGGTGTAAGGTGTGCTTATGGAGGGGTAGAACCTCCTGGTGTTGGTAGCAGTCGTACTCCTGCGGGGGTAGCTAGTCCACCTTTGGTCCCCACATGGCACTCAGCTCTCACCTGTGGCTCCAAGAAGCTGTAGTATGCGCAGCTGCCACACCACGGGCAACAGCTTCGACTGGCCGGCTAAACCAGGTTGAGGGTAGCTGACGGGTCTCAAACCGTCGGTGAGTTCTGGGCTTGTCACCCAAGACTGGATCCGGCAGACTGCGCGGAGGAACCTTCAACTGGTCAACGGACAGGAAGGCAGACCCAGCAAAGCGACGTGGAACGCTAAGAGCATGGCAAGACACGTAGGACACCTTGGTCATCCACTGCATCCGGTCTCCATTCCAGCCGTCTAGACTACGTCTTGCCACTGGATTAAATGGGGCCTGGACGAGAGAGTGAGGCTGACGTAGCGCAACTCTCCCTCACTTTAATCCAATTCACGCGCAAGTCATTTATGTCATCACCCATACTCAAGTCCTGCGGCGATGGGCGAGCTGCGTCATGGCAGGTGTGCATGCACTGGCAGCCATAGTAGCGGACCTGCACATAGGCGGCTCAGGCCATAGGGTTGTCTTCCATTGACCTGAAGCAGAAGTGGATTTCGGCAGCCGTCTGAGCGACTAAGCAGCCCTCTTAAGGATAGCGCTGCGTACCTCCGCAGCCTGAGGAAGGGGCTAGAAAAAGTGCCCTAAAAATAGCCTGCTTCATCTACCCTGACCAGCTTACCGCAGCTGGAGGGAATCCCATTCTCGCGGTCGAAACAAAAAGAAAACTCAAAAGGTTTCCCTCACTCTTGGTGCGTGGAACATACGCACCTTATTGGATCGCGCAGAGACTGATAGACCAGAGAGAAGAACCGCCCTGATTGCAAGAGAGCTTGCTCACAATAATATAGAGATAGCAGCCCTGAGTGAAACCCGCTTGGCCGACGAGGGCCAGTTGACTGAAGTTGGAGCTGGCTACTCGTTTTTTTGGACTGGACGGGGCAGCGATGAACGTCGGAAATCTGGAGTTGGGTTTGCTATCAAGACGAGTTTGGTGAATAAGCTCTCTAGCTTACCAAAGGGAAGAAATGACAGGCTTATAACGCTGAAGCTACCTTTACCTGGAAGAAAGCAAGCCACACTCATTAGTGTCTATGCACCAACCATGACCAACTCTGAGGAAGTCAAAGACAAGTTCTACCAGGATCTGGAAGCTCTGATTGCTTCAGTACCAAAGTCAGATAAACTGATTATTCTTGGTGATTTTAATTCCCGAGTGGGCGCGGACCATATTGCATGGGAGGGAGTTATTGGTAGACATGGCTCTTGAGGATGTGCGTGACATATGATCTCCTGATCACCAATACAGTCTTCCGTTTGCCCAACCGGAACAAAACAACCTGGATGCACCCACGGTCTAAGCATTGGCATCTGATTGATTACATCTTGGTCTGTAGGAGTGACAGGCAGGATGTCCGTGTGACCAGAGCGATGTGTGGTGCTTACTGCTGGACAGACCACAGGCTACTGATATCCAAGATGAATCTTAGAATTCAACCTCCCAGACGCCCACAGGGAATTGGAGTCCCGAAACGCCTCAATGTCTCAAGACTGGAAGACTGCATCATTGAGCAAGCTCTGCCTGACGCGCTGACAAGCAAGCTAGAAACTACATATTTTGATACAAATGACAAAGAGCAATGTTGGGGGGCCTTTAAACAGTTGGTGTATTCTACTGCATCTGAAACTATAGGCGTCACTGTGCAAAAACACCAAGACTGGTTTGATAAGAACTGTGAAGAAATACAGTCCATGCTAGAGCACCATCTCCAACGTGCAGTCAGTATTGGCCCAAAGTCCTCATCAAAGAAAGATGCTTTCAGCAGAGTCTGCCAAGCGGTGCAGAAAAAATTGCATGAGATGCAGGATACATGGCTGAGCCGAAAGGCTGATGATATTCAGTCTGCTGCCGACAGACATGACATGAAACATTTCTATAGAGCTCTTCGTGATGTCTATGGCCCAGTAACCTCAGGCATTGCCGCAATCTTGAGCTCTGATGGCAGTACTCTCATAACCGAAAGGAGAAGATACTGGAGCGCTGGGCTGAACACTTTGCGGTGGGTGTCCTAAACAGACCCTCTTCCATCAATGATGAAGCTATCAACAGCCTACCCCAGGTGGAGATAAATGTGAGATTGGCTGACCTTCCATCAGTGCTGGAGACTCATAAGGCCATTGAGCTTCTGTCTAGTGGGAAAGCTCCAGGAGCAGACTCCATTCCAACGGAAATTTACAAGTGTGGTGGGCCTAAGCTAGTGGAAAGACTAACAGAGATGTTTTGTGGGATGTGGAAGCAGAAACGTATACCCCAAGAATTCAAAGATGCATCTATCATCCACATTTACAAACGCAAAGGAAATCGCCAATACGCGACAACCATAGAGGAATCTCTACTACTGTATTGCAGGAAAGGTCCTTGCCAGGATTCTGCTGAATAGACTCACAGAGCACCGTGATCATGGCCTACTGCCAGAAAGTCAGTGTGGTTTCAGAAAGACGAGAAGCACCATTGACATGATCTTCGCTGCTAGGCAGATGCAAGAAAAGTGTAAGGAACAAAATGTCCAGCTATACATCACCTTCGTAGACCTAACAAAGGCATTCGACACCGTGAGCAGGGAAGGCCTTTGGAAAATCATGGCCAAATTTGGATGCCCGGAACTTTTAATTGAATTGGTGAAACGATTTCAAGATGGCATGCTTGCTAGAGTCCAGGACCAGGGTAACTATTCCGTACCCTTTGAGGTTACGAATGGTGTGAAACAAGGATGTGTCTTAGCCCCCACCCTCTTTAGCCTCATGTTCTCTGCCATGCTTATAGATGCTTTCAAGGACAGTGATGTGGGAGTCGGTCTCCGATACCGTCTGGATGGGAAGTTGTTTAACTTGAGGAGGCTGCAAGCCAAGACCAAAGTCCAAGTTGAATACATTCGGGACTTTTTGTTTGCAGATGACTTTGCCCTCAGTTCCAGTACAGAGGCAGGCATGCAATATAGCATTGACCTCTTTTCCACAGCGTGCACCAACTTTGGGCTAACCATTTCCACTAACAAGACCGTGGTTCTGCATCAGCCAGCTCCGGGAAAAGACTATATGGAACCATCCCTCACTGTCAGTGGCCAAAAGCTCAAAAATGTGGATAGATTCATATACCTCAGCAGCACCCTATCACAAGCAGTCCACATAGACGATGAGGTCAACTCCAGGATTGCCAAAGCCAGTGTAGCATTTGGCAGACTCCGCTCAAATGTTTGGGATAGGAGAGGCATTAAGCTTGCAACCAAACTCAAAGTCTACTCAGCGGTGCTTCTACCCACCCTCCTTTATGCTTGTGAAACATGGACTGTGTATAGCTGACATGTTAAAAAACTCAACCACTTCCACATGAGCTCCCTGAGAAAACTGCTGAAGATCAGTTGGCAGGACAAGGTACCTAACACAGTGGTGGTCAGTCAGGCTGGCATGACAAGCATCCACACCATGCTGTGCAAGGCACAGCTCCGATGGGCTGGCCATGTTGTCCGCATGCCGGAAGAACGCATACCTAAGAAGATGCTCCATGGACAGCTACAGCAAGGCAAGAGATCTCATGGTGGTCAATATAAGAGGTTCAAGGACACCCTTAAGGCATCGCAGAAGAAATTTGGCATTGATCCTGGCAGTTGGGAGAGTGTCGCTGCTGATAGATCTGCTTGGCACAGTCAAATCAATACCGGGGCGGCAGCCTTCGAGCAGAAAAGGCTGGAAGACACAGCTGAAAAAAGTGCTCTGCGCAAATTCAGGAACAGCAGTTACATAGCTCCCAGTCAGCAACCTGCATATCCTTGTCCTCACTGCAACAGACTCTTCCGGGCCCGGATTGGATTGATCAGCCATCTCCGGACCCACCTCTCTAAGTGAATAGATGACATAAATGGTCCTCATCGACCCCGATGGACGAACATCATCATCATTACATTTATTTTTATTTTTGGGCTTTAATGCTGATTGAGTTTTAAGGTGTTGGTAAAGATACTTTAAAAAAAAATCCCACTTTGGACACTTCTACTATAAACCAATCAGATACCCTTGGTGGTGTAAACTGTTGCAGGTGACTTTAATATTCTGAATGAAGAGTTAAACAGCTTCATAACCTGACTCTAAATATGAGGAACGTTTCCTACATAAATATTGTGTAAATATTTTAGATCTAAAATTCTCTTGTGACCCTTTAATACGAATATTACAGGAACTTACTCAGTGGTGCTTCAGCCTCAGTGTCTTCGTTTTCCGTGTAAAGGAAATATAAAACTGTCACAAACCTTCAAACCGACTGATATGAAAGGTATTAATAAAATACATTTCCGAAAAATGTTCTGCATATTTATGAGGTCATGTGACACTGGGGAAAATGTACAACACTAGATTTTAAGAGACTTACCCAATTCTGCAAACAGATATGACTCGTTCTTTCTTCAACCAATCATACACGTTGTCAAAGTGAGTTTTGCTGTTGAGGCTCAAATAAAAATTTTACGATATTTGTTGTTATTGGTTGTCTGGGAATAGATCTCTTGTAAAATTGCATCACCAATCAAGTCCTTGGCATGCAGAGCATCAGCCAGTTCCACTGGATTTCTTATTTTGTCTACAATTTTATTGTAGTGGTTCTTCAGAAAACGTTCTTTATCTACCATGTTGACTGTTGAAGAAAAAAAAATGGAGTTAAGAGTATAACCAGACTTCCATGAGTGTGTCTGTCATGCGCAGATGCTCGCACAGGGTCCAGTATTCATACCTGCATGTAATGTAAGTGCGTCCTGTAAAAGGTGCTGTCGCATGAACCACACTTACAATTACACAGTGAAGACGAGTAGAAAACTGCACAGAAAACTTGCTTGTGTATAATAACTGTTTAGTGTAAGAGTTTAATTGTAGAGGAGAGTTTTAAAATCAAAGACACCAATCTGAGAAATTAAGAGTGATTTTTATCCATTTCTGTCACAAGCTGTTTTAAGGTTTTCAATGGACTTCACTTTTGAAAAGCAGTTTCGGAGGACGAGGACGTCTATAGAGGAATAATTCTGATGGTTTTGTACTGTACTACTCTGATTTAAACTATGTTAATATCATTTCAGTTTAACTCACAGAAGAAACATCACAATGTTATACCAAGTTTTTGAGGACACAACCGACACATCTCTCTGCCAGCCAATCAGTTTACACCTGACTCATAGCACTTCAGATTAGCACCATGTGTAGTTAGCTTGTGGAAGGACTGTGCGTTAGCCATGATGCCCCTCTCTGTTCTGCAACGCAAAGATGTAAATACACAATAATTCAGAAATATGATGCAAAGGAAAGGCAATGAAGGTTTTGCTTTTCTGTGTAGCAGGTTTTCCTCATGTCATAAATGAAAAGTAAAACTATCTGTGTATTGTATTTCATGTTTCTCCCCAGTGTGGGCACTTTTTTTTTTTTTAATCTTACCTGGAATCTTTGGCATAAAAGTACATAGCATTTTGTTTTTGACTGCTACCCACTGATATTCACATTATGAGACACCAAAAGGGTCAAATTTTAACATAAAGCAGCAATTTTTGCTCATATTTTAAAGCTGTAAATATACCTCAGTTGCACTACGTGCACATACACAGCTGCTACAGTATGTGAGCAGCCCCTTCAGGGCTTGGCCTCTAATAAACAAACAAATAAACAACAACAAAAAAAACAATAAAGGAGAGAATGCAGACACAATTCTGAGCAATGGAAAGGAATATATATATATACATATATTAAAGAAAAGTATTATACTACTCACACCACAGAGTGTGATACAGTAGGTGTGACTGAGTGCGTATGGCGAAAATACGGTTGTGGTTTGTTGAGTGTGTGTGTGTGTGTGTGTGTGTGTGTGAGTGTGTGAGCGAGAAGCAACAACACCAAATCTCTGCACACTTCCCTCCCCCTACTATCTCATATCTGTTACATACTTTCCACTTGTTTATTGGGGACAGTAACAACAAAGGCTCGTTTGTTTTCTTTCAGTTTTTTCAGCTCTGCCACAATCCAGTCATAAAAATGAGCTCTTCTTTTTTGAAAGGCTTTCTTGCAGGCTATCTGAAAATTCTCATGACACAAAATGGAGCATGGATGCAAGTGCGGATTTCCTAACATTTCCAAACATTTTCCAATGCATCTCTAAAACAGACATGCAGAACACTGTAGCAACACTAAACACGGTGGCATAGACAAAAAGCATGGAAAAGACGCAACTAAGACAAGGAAGCAGTGCAAAACAGTGGCTATATAAATGTGCCCGTTAACTAAGACGTGACTACAGGTGCAGGTGGTCATGTGACACTGATGAGTATGTTGCAGTGGTTGAGTTCCCTGCGTACATGACAAATATTATATATATATATATATATATATATATATATATATATATATATATAATAAATATATATATATATATATATATATATATATATATATATATATATGAACATATTTTGGAAGACATTTGTTTTTGTAAAGGTGTTAATTTCCCCTCTGTACATTAGGATATATACAGACGGGCGACTTTTAGAAGCAACATAAATCATGTTTCCCCCATTTCACCTGAGTAAATTATTATCTCTCCATCAGAGTAGCGTACTTATCCCTTTAACATCCTCACTGAAAAAAAAGAAAAAAAAGTTTTCTCTTATTTTAATTATTTCTAATTGTTTGGACATTTCTTTCCCCTTGAGGCAATAACAACAATGAGTGTTTATTATTTTTTGAGAATGGAGTATACACTTACCTGTGAATGAGCAGGAGATTGTGTACACAGAGCTGAGTCAGTTTGTGTGTTCTCACCTGAGCTGAACTGTGATCTAAATAAACCAAGCATTTCCTGGAAGAAAAAAAGAGACGCAGTTAAACAGAAATGTCGCCAAAACTACACTAGCCAATCAGCTAATTCCCCTCTGCAAACAACACCTTCAGCAACAAGTTAACACTTTCAGTTATGTTTTGTCTGCAATAGAAAGAAAACCAGAAGGAAAATGTACTGAAAACAAACTAAAAACCTCCCACAGGGATCCTGCAGGACACTGACACTCTGTGCCCTATAGGATATCCTGCAGATTTCTACACTGGAACCTTCAGTACCAGAAAAATATAGGAATGTCCCGCACACTTCAGCAGAAATAAAGTAAAGTCCCAGAGGACCTAATCAGTCCCGAAGGACAAGTTCTTATTCATTTTATCCATCCTATGAACGTGGCTCTCTTTTTATCTAGGTAAGTCACTGTGGTGACGGACTCTACACATCTAACCTGCTCACAAAGAGACAGAATCTGTAAGGGTTCTTACATTCTCTTATATTAATTGTTATTATATATTTAAATTCTTAAAGGAATTCATTATAATAGTTTGCTCTTCCGTTGTAAAATATACCGTCTTAATCCACTCCAATCACACTTCGGTGTGACATGTGCCCTTCTGCTCTTTAAAGTGAACACACACAGGTGAGGAAAGCCTGGCTGAACTGAGTGACTTATTAAGCCAGCTTGTGAATGTTCGGTTACGTGGAGTGGCTGTCACACTCAAAGCTTTTTGAGCTTGCTTCATGGTACAGTTCTCTGGTGAACGCATCACGCATGTGCACTCAAAGAGGACAAAAGATCTAAATAAATAAAATAAAAGATCTTTAATGCAGGAATCCTATAATCTAGTCCAAAATGGCTCATTATCATACAGTGGCATTTATAGGAGCTGAGCACACCTGTAGAAGTTTACAGTATGTTTACAGGAAGTAAATAAAATGAGAAAGAAATGAAGGACAGTATGAAAGACAGCCACTAGGTGACACTGTAGGACACGTTTTCAGTGGTGTATTTATTTGGCTGTAAAGGGGGTAAGATTATTCAAAATGTCACTTCAGCTTTCAAGCTCTAAATAAATTAACTGTTTTGATTTCATGTTGAATGGTTAATTTTTTTATTCATATTATTTACTATATTTTACTTTTTGTTGTTCTGTGTGCTTTTAGTTTAAAAAAACACAACATTTTATTGCGAATTAATGATGCTGGATGAAACAAAAATTTACAAAATTATGTACATTTTTACTTTACTCCTGGATTACCATTCATCCATCCATTCATCCATTTTCTGTACTGCTTATCCTTACTGGGTCATGGGGAACCTGGAGCCTATCACTGGAGGCATGAGGCACAAGGTGGGGGACATTGGGAGAGATATCAGGTGTCACAGCACTATTCCCAAAAACAATATAATGTTTGGCTTGTGTTCCATTCACTTACATGGGAATTGGCAGGGTTAAAAATTGTACTTGTGCATGTGTGTGCTTTCCACTAGATTTTGCGGTGTGGCCGTGGGAATGTGTATTCATTCAGCTATAAGAGTTTTAGTGAGGATGAGATCAGGAATGGATCAGAACGGTTGATTTGAGGGGGCTCCAGTTTATCCCAATGGTGTTCAGTGGGGTTGAGGTCAGGGCTCTCAAGGACATTTTATACGGTGTGCTTCTGACATTGTGGTAACAGTTTGAGGAAGAACCACATATAGGTGTGATGGTCAGATATCCACAAACCTCTGGCCATTTAGTGCATGTTATTTTATCATTACACCGCATGATTGTGGACTCCTGTTAATTAAAATGTTGATTCATTTTCTAGAACAGCAGCTCTGATAGTAACACAGCTTCAAATCACAGGTTTGTCTTAATGCGCTCGTTCTAATAGGTTATCGTTTCTATAGTAACAACTCATTCACAGGTACTCGTATGACAGACGCACCACATGAACAGAATAAAAGAAGCGTGTAATCATTAATATAATGTTTTTCTGTAAGAAGATGTTTATTTAACATTTATGGAAGGAGCCTCCAGACTCAACATCTTCAGGACAGAGGAGTTCACACGTGGTTTTTCTGTAAGATGACAAGCTGCATTTGTTTTTGCATTATTAATGTCAAGAGAGAGAGAAAAAGAGAGAGAGAGAGAGAGAGACTAGTGAGGGCAAGACTGTTTATAACTGCTATAATATAAATAAGAACAGGAAGTACCTTATTTCCCAGATGTTTCACAATGTAATTATAAATGGATAAAATGTATGATCTGTAATTCGCAAATTACTTTGGCATTGTGCTGATATAGGAAATTGGTAATAAGAACAATAAGTCAGCCTTTATTTGTCTCATTACAATAAGGTGAAATTCTTTTCTTCACATGTTGCAGCTTGTTAGGAAGTTGTGTTCAGAGAGCGGAGTCAGTCATGATATGTAGCTCTTGGAGCAGAGAGGGAAAAGAGTCTTGCTCAAGGACACATCAGTATCAGTTTAGTAATACCTGAACTCTTTTACGAGTTAACATGAACAGTGAGATATTTCAGTTTCAGCAGGTCACTGCCTGAAGCTACTGCAGAAGTTAACCTGAATATCAGAGCTGCAGTTTGAGTCTAATCTTTGGAGATACTTCAGCTTTAATCCCTGCTGAAGATGTTGGATTGTCCATCACGAAGGAACTTACAGTGGTGTGAAAAAGTGTTTGCCCCCTTCCTCATTTCCTGTTCCTTTGCATGTTTGTCACACTTAAGTGTTTCGGAACATCAAACAAATTTAAACAATAGTCAAGGACAACACAAGTAAACACAAAATGCAATTTGTAAATGAAGGTGTTTATTATTAAAGGTGAAAAAAAATCCAAACCATCATGGCCCTGTGTGAAAAAGTGATTGCCCCCCTTGTTAAAACATACTATAACTGTGGTTGTCCACACCTGAGTTCAATTTCTCTAGCCACACCCAGACCTGATTATTGCCACACCTGTTCACAATCAAGGCATCACTTAAATAGGAGCTGCTTGACACAGTAAGGTCCACCAGAAGATCCTTAAAAGCTACACATCATGCCGAGACCCAAAGAAATTCAGGAACAATTGAGAAAGAAAGTAATTGAGATCTATCAGTCTGGAAAGGGTTATAAAGCCATTTCCAAAGCTTTGGGAATCCAGCGAACCACAGTGAGAGCCATTATCCACAAATGGCGAAGACATGGAACAGTGGTGAACCTTCCCAGGAGTGGCCGGCCGCCCAAAATTACCCCAAGAGCGCAGCGATGACTCATCCAAGAGGTCACAAAAGACCCCACAACAACGTCCAAAGAACTGCAGGCCTCACTTGCCTCAGTTAAGGTCAGCGTTCATGCCTCCACCATCAGGAAAAGACTGGGCAAAAATGGCCTGCATGGCAGAGTTCCAAGGAGAAAACCACTGCTGAGCAAAAAGAACATCAAAGCCCGTCTCAATTTCTCCACAACACATCTTGATGATCCCCAAGACTTTTGGGACAACATTCTGTGGACCGATGAGACAAAAGTGGAACTCTTTGGAAGGTGTGTGTCCAAGTATATCTGGCGTAGAAGGAACACTGCATTTCATAAAAAGAACATTATACCAACAGTAAAATATGGTGGTGGTAGTGTGATGGTCTGGGGCTGTTTTGCTGCTTCAGGACCTGGAAGACTTGCCGTGATAAAAGGAACTATGAATTCTGCTGTCTACCAAGAGATCCTGAAGGAGAATGTCCGACCATCTGTTCGGGTACTCGAGCTGAAACGAACTTGGGTTCTGCAGCAGGACAATGATCCTAAACACACCAGCATACCATGTTGTGGTATGACCTTAAAAAGGCCGTTCATGCTCGAAAACCCTCTAATGTAACTGAATTAGGACAATTCTGCAAAGATGAGTGGGCCAAAATTCCTCCAGGACGCTGTAAAAGCCTCATTGCACGTTATCGCAAACGCTTGGTTGCAGTTGTTGCTGCTAAGGGTGGCCCAACCAGTTATTAGGTTTAGGGGCAATCACTTTTTAACACAGGGCCATGATGGTTTGGATTTTTTTCACCTTTAATAATAAACACCTTCATTTACAAATTGCATTTTGTGTTTACTTGTGTTGTCCGCGACTATTGTTTAAATTGGTTTGATATTCCGAAACACTTAAGTGTGACAAACATGCAAAGGAACAGGAAATGAGGAAGGGGGCAAACACTTTTTCACACCACTGTATATAGATAATATGTGTCATTCTTTAATATTCTTCTTTTTCTGATTTCTTTGACTTTTAATTTTTTAATCTTAGAAAGACAAGCAAGCAGTGAAACATTTCTGCTGTTCGAGAAACACTATACTTTCAGGTGAAGATTTTGTGTCAAATTTCGTACACATTGTGTTGTTTAGGCTAATGTTTCTGGCTGAGGAAATTTCCCCTTTTTTTATTACAATGACACGCTGCTCACTGACTGTTACTGATGATGACGTACTGCTTTCAGTCGGTTTCCTTTTACAGGTTCTCTTCACTGTAGAACATTTTAATCATACTCTCACATGGGGAAACACTGATTGTTATGTTTTATTGCCTGAAGTTTTTATCCGTTTCTGATACCCACATGTAACAATTCTATTTCAAATAAAATTGTGGGACAGTCTACAGGTTGTCCTGAACTGAAATATGTTTCTCTTTTGCATGTTTCTTGTTCAGAAGATCATTTTTAATTCGTGAAAATACAGAAAAAGTGAAAATACAGAAAATCACATTTTAAGTTTTTTTTTTTATTCCACTGAAAGATGCCACGCCTACCTCTACATACTGCTATAACCCAAACTACTTGTGGAAAAACAACATTACTGACTTAATATCTTTTTATTCGGCTATTTAAATATTTGATAACTTTGTCCACTATCATCTGTACAGATTAATTAATTAATTAATTAATTAATTTATTTATTTATTTATTTATTTATTATTATTATTATTATTATTATTATTATTTATTTATTTATATATTTTTTGAGTTTTCTAACTCTAATGTCATTTGTGGGCTGTATGTTTAACATTTTATATCCTCTTCTCTGTTTAGATGATGCTGTGATGACGGACATTTTGACAGCTGGAATCTGATTACAAACTGAAATGATTCCAGTTTTTTGTAACTATAATAAAAAAAATATTTATATATATAAATATAGAGTTTTCTAACTCTAATGTGGTCTGTGGGCTGCATATTTAACATTTCATCTTTGATTATTTGATGCACATATAACGCTTATATTCTTAGAGCAGTGAAGAAAACCCCCAAAACAACAGTCAGTGACATCACCTACAACCTTTTTTTTTTTTTAAGATAATTGTTGTTTTAAAGTTCAGTAATGTTAGCTTCTTAGTAAAAGTGGTACTGAACAAAATATCTTTGTTATCCGGCTGCACCAAAAATTCTGTTTAGTGACCAATGACACAACAACAGCTACTCTTATGTGAGTTTATTTATCAGTATTTATCTGAAAGCTACATTCTGAGTGCAGGAATGGACTGAACAAAGCACATGACACACTGCAATTCAATATATTTATATCAGGGCTCTACAGTGCGACCACTTGACTCGCATTCGTGACTGAACCGTATTTTGTGTGACTGTGAATAAATATTTATTCGCACCGGTGCGAGTGACCTGTCCAGAGTTGTATAATACAATCGGAATAAAAACTACAGGAAGTCCAAATTACTTCTACACTGAGCAACAGTTACTTTCACACTGCTTTTCATCTCCTCAATCAACTGAACAAGTGTGGAAATACTGCAGAGAAGCCATTCTTATGAAGAGAGTAACTCTACATCATCTGCTTCAACTTCCTGATCTCACAACCACTATCTGTTATTGATTCTGCAAAAGAACCTGGACTTTCACCTGCAGTAAATTAATAATAATGCTAATGCTACAAGGTGGGTTTAATTCGAAATTCTTTATTAAATAATTCCTCACCAATCATAATCAAGAGTAGCAACTGTTCAGTCTGTAAACATACAGTACACTGTCTCTCTCCTTCAGTCTCGACACCAAATCTACAAGAGCACTGACTTCATTTAAACTCACGGTTGCCAGATATAACCAGAAAAGTCAACTCCAGTTTCCATGTTTTGATTTAACCCCCCGGAACATAATATTATCAGCAGACATGGACTCTGTGCTGGGGAACTGATCTAAAACTGAAACAAACAAAAATAAAACTACTGAAATTTAAAGACAGAAAATGTGCTTAGTTATAAATAAATCATTTAATATATATAAAAAACAGATAACTTAAATATAAATAAAATGAGAAATGAAAATGTTTAATTACTATGGGTTGTATTTAATATCAATCTGACATTAAGCTTAGTTCTCTATTTCCTTAGAAAGCGATTAGCCTTTTTCCGAATATGGATCATTTTTGTATTAGTCTACTTTTAATTAGGACTCTTCATTGTTTAAGATATTTAAAAATAAATATTTTGTGCTCATTTATTTATCAATTAACCAACAGTATTTGTCATTGCTATTAACTCAATTAACAGAGACCATGAGCAGAGAGCTTACATTTAACTGTTTATGATCTCCTGATTAAAGTTTAAACAAATAAAGATTGGTATCTGGATCGGTTTCGGCTGTAAAAATCCTGATCGGAGCGTCAGAAATGAACATTAAACTAAAGCTAAATCCATCTGAGGGGAAATGAACTCACCCAATCACATCCTATATGAGATTATTCAGATATCTACACAATAAACACAGAGCGGGTCGAGATCTGACTCCAGCCCAGAACCATGACAGTGGAACATGTCTAATAATGTAGCTTTAAATATATTTAAGAGGAGCAGACTTCAAACACTGAACATAGAGGTTTATTGTATTTGTTTACAAGGTGAACAGGTTAACATTTCTTTTTTTTTAACATACAGTCTATAAAATGAACTGAAAACATTCAATTTAGTTTATCAGAAGGAAAATTAATGTCGTGCTTCACACTATGTTCCTAAATTCTGTCATAATTGACCAGTCACACACACACACACACACACACAGTATACACACTGGATACATTTGAAACATTCTGAAATGTTTCCACATTTTGCAGTCTTACAAAACTAGGATTAAGGAAATTAGGATTTTATGTCATGAATCTACACAAGACAGCCCATAATATTGAAGTGGGAGAAAAAGTCAATATAGATGGCAAATTATTTACAAATAGAAAATATAAACATTTGCATAAGTATTATTCCCCCCTCATGCTGTGAAATCTCTAAATTAGTTCTTCTGTAAAGACACATGGTTCCAGTTTAAAATGAACACATTGTCAGTTGCAGAGTTTACAGCCTCTGTTTTACCCCTAGTGGAGTAAGTGGCAGGGGTGGGTGGGGGGATATGGGGGGTGTTCAAACAAACAAAAAAAATGTGATTTGTTTTTGTATTGAGTAAAGCTCTTCTTTCTGAATCTTTTTGAACACTGCAAGAGCGGGAGCGAACGCTTCAAAAATGAACCTTTTACACTTGTTTATATTGAAGCTCTCATCATATTCAATCTCCTTTTCTTTGGGGGCCAAGATCATTGCTTTCTTAATGTCACACACAAACATGACATAATTAAGCATGTAATTGGAGACTTTTTCATCAGTGATAAAGATGATGTGGCTTTCACATGATTTTGGGTTCTTAAACACTCTGACATTTTCAGCAGTAAGACATGGATAATCGCGGTGTTCTGCTGTATTTATAATTGAGATCTGGTCAACTGGGTTCTCTTCCTCATTACATTGTCTCTCTGCCCAGCTAAAAAGAAGATTGTTCATGTCATTTTTCTTCTTGAGCTCATTTTCCTTGTTCCTTCCCCTCTTCTTTGTTGCTGAAGCAGATTCAGTATTGCTGCATGAAGATTTTCCTGTCGGATCTCTCACTGCTCCAGATGTGTTTGTGTGGAACTCCATACTGCTGCCATCTGTCTCCTGAACAGTACGCTTTGTTTCTTCTGGAGCTGGCATGGATGTGTCCTTAATTTGTGCTTTGATCTCAGCTTCACTCTTCTCCTGTGTATCCCATGAGCCAGTGCTTGGCATATTATCAGAATCTGAAGCTGGACTGGATTTCTGCAGCAGCTTTGCACAAAAAGCCAGCGTTATCCTGCACATTTGCTTCCTCATTCTCCTGGATGTCCATGAATCCATGTGTATCTTCTAGCGGACTTCGTTTTTGGTGATTGGCACACTTGGGCATTTTGGAGAAACATTTTGAGGTTGGCCTGGAGATTGACGTTGCCCATCCTTCTCATCAGTGTGTGTTTCCTGCATGTCCATGTTATCTTTATCTTTATTCTCCTGGATGTCCATGAATCCATGTGTATCTTCTAGCGGACTTTCGTTTTTGGTGATTGGCACACTTGGGCATTTTGGAGATACATTTTGAGGTTGGCCTGGAGATTGACGTTGCCCATCCTTCTCATCAGTGTGTGTTTCCTGCATGTCCATGGTATCTTTATTCTCATTAAAGTCTGTGTCTATGGGCTCCGTCATGACCAGTGGAGCGTTCAGCTTTTTACTCGATGTCCTCTTTTTTAAAAAACATGCTAAATGTCAATTTAGGAAATTTTACATGACTTTTTGTAAAGAGAAAAGTCTCGAGTTCCTTATTTTTCTTGATTTGGTCAATACCGTAGCATTGAAACACAAGTTATTTTTCGGTTCTTTGTCATTTAACTCTCTTTCCAAAGCCTTCATGCCTTCTCCTCCAATCTTTCTCTCCAAGTCGCTTATCGTTTTTGGCTGTTTTTCGCTTCAGAGACCCACTTTTCCAGTTTGGCGTAGGTGGATATCACATTGAGATCTGTTTCAGATTCAGATAAAGCCGATGTTATTAATGTCATTCTGTTTAATTGTGAGAAACTGAAGTGATTAATACAAGTCTTAGATTCTTACAGTAGATATATTGGATTAAATAATAAGCATGTTTTACCCTTTTATTTACAATAATGTATAATCTAAAGACCTATTACTGTGTTTCACATCCAGAAATATAAAACTTTAAAATATTAATTAACTGCTTTCATTTTCTTAATAGAAACGATACTTACCAGGAAATCCTGTATGATTATTATCTGTTTCATCCACAGTTTGATTCGTGTTGCTCCTGGATCTTTTTCCTGCATGTTTAAAAATGAAAAAATGTATTAGAAATCATAAAACATCTAATCAAGTACCACCTAAACAACATGACACATCTCTATTTTGACCTCAAACGTACCCAGACTTACGCGGTATTCAGAAGTTACATGAAAATTATTCATATTGGGCGGAGTCTGAATAAAAATGTTTTTCAATAACACTGGGATTCAGAGCGTGAACTTAAGTGCACTGTTCTCATGTGATATCGTCTTGAATGAAGAGCCATAGCAAAAACCTTAAACATCCTTGTCTGTACAATTAATTGATCATACGCAGTTGGAAAGTTCATGAAACCACAGCTAATCGTATCGGGACAGGTGAACCACACAAATGTACAACGCTCTCTCAGACTAACGATAGAGAGAACTCAGTAATCACTTGAAAAGAGTTGCAGGATGACCTGAAAGCAGCAGGAACAACAGTTACACCACAATCATCTCAGTTCCTGCAGCTCACATTCAACTCCTCTGCTAAAATTATTATATTATATTAATATCTATCTATCTATCTATATATATATATATTATATATTAGAAAAAATTCAGAACGCTGGAACAATATACTCTGGAGAAAGGAAGTTTTAATTTGGAGAAAGAAGCTCTAATTGTAAACAACAGCTTTGCAATAAAGTGCCACTGTTGTTCATTTGTCATGTCTGAATACTTTACTCCCTGCTGAATAATGAGTGTGGAAGCCATTTTGTTCAATAAAACCAGAGATTAATGTAATCATTATAACTAGGTCTATTCATGCAGCGATATGGGGAAATATAAGACTCCAAAGAGATTCATTTCGACACTTGCCATCTTCTCGTTCATATATCATAATATTAGGCTTTTTATTTTTACATTTTAAGTTGTTTCTTGCTTTTACGTTATGCAGTCTGCTACATCAGGGTACATTTACTGTTCCTGCTTTTCTTTTTCCTCTCTCTTGTTTAAAGTGGTGTGTGTGTGTGTGTGTGTGTGTGTGTGTGTGTGTGTGTGTGTGTGTGTGTGTGTGTGTGTGTGTGTGTGTGTGTGTGTGTGTGTGTGTGTGTGTGTGTGTGTGTGTGTGTGTGTGTGTGTGTGAGTGAGTGAAGCTAGCAGTCTAAATGCTATAAGGCATTTAGTGGCTAAGATGTTGAACTACTTATCAGAAGGTCACGAGTTCAAATCCCAGCACTGCCAATCTGCCACTGCTGGGCCCTGGAGCAAGGCCCTTAACCTTCAACTGCTCAGTTGTGTAAAGGAGATAAATGTAAACTGTCTCAGATGCTTCTAAGAAAACTCTGCCGTGAGCTACATGCAGATGATGTTAACAATCTGAATGTGGAGCTCAGGAAGTCTGAAGCGGTATAACCCCGTGTCTAAACACGGAGATAAATATCGCATAAATATTTTGGACTTATAATATTCTGAAAACGACTCTGGAATACAAATATTACAGGAACTTACTCTGTGGTGCTGCAGCCTCGGGGTCCTTGTTTTCTGCGTGAAGTAAAAACAAAAAACTGTCACTAACTCTCAAACTGAGTTTAATGAATATTAATGATATTAACAAAATGTCTATTACTAACGTACATAACTTTCATCATATCTACAAGAGTACGTGTGCTGTTTTTATAAAAAACACAAAAAACACTGAACAGAAGTCCATACAAGATTTCACAGAGGTTTTTTTTTTTGTGATTGATCATTTCTGTGACCGGAAAAGGCTTACCCAGTTCTTCCAACAGATCGGGCTCGTTCTCCTTCAACCAATCATAAGTGCGTTCAAAGTGCTTTGTGAGCGTGAGACACTTGTAAATTTCACGCATTTGATTTGCTTCCAGTTTTTCTTTTCGGATTTTCTCATACATTTCATTCCCAACACAGTCCTCAGCACACAGAGCATCGGCTAAACCGATTGGATTTCTTGTTTTTTGTATAATTTCAGGTCTGTGTTGCTTCAGAAAACATGCACTGTGATCTGCCATGATGTCTGTTAAAGAAAAAGAGAACAGTGTTAGAGTAATGCACAGTAATAAACAAATCCCACACGCCGTTCAGTTCTCTGCCTGAATCCACATATCATTTATATGATATATTTTATCATTTAGGTTGTTTTAAATATTCTTTCTATCATAGTAATAAAAGTAAAACGCGTGTGTTTGTGGTGGAATGTGACCCCTTTGGCGTTCCATACAAAACCCATTCCTCTGGGAGAGCCGAGTCTCTTAACCACTGTACTGTGGGGTATCGGAGACTAGAAAATTAACTACAAACTCAACCAGTTTTCTGTCTTTATATCGTTCAGTTATCACTAAACTAAACTGGTACACACTTCAGTTTTAATCGCGGTGTGTAAGAAGATATCTCATTCACCCTACAGCATAAAACACATCTCCCCCTTTCACCAGGGTAATTCATTATCCCTCCAGCAGGGTCGCCTTTTACACCCAAATGAAAGATTTTTTTACAAACCAGATTGAAACCTTTCTGTACTGATCCCTCCACCCAGGTAATGGACTAAACGTTCACACACCAGATGCCTTTATAACTCAGATCAGATGCCTTTAGTGCACCATTTCTCATGTTTATCAGTCAGTTTGGTGAGAATGTGGTATACACTTACCTTACAACACTCACCTGTGAATAAGCAGGAGATATTCTACACAGAGCTGAGTCAGAGAGAAAGTGTGTGTGTGTGTGTGTGATCTGAATAAACCAAGCGCTTCCTGGTAAAAAAAAAAAAAAAAAAAAAAAAAGAGAGAGAAACAGAAATGGCGCCAAAACTGCATTAGCCAATCAGCGTAAAGAGAAATGGTGACAAACTCTTACTAGCCAATCAGCTAAATCTCCTCTTCAAGCACCGCCTCCGGCAATAATAATAACACTTTCAGTTACGTGTTGTCTGCAATAGAAAGGAAACCGAAAGGGAAATGTACTGAACACAAACTAAAAACCCCCCAAAGGGATGCTGCAGGACACGCTGACACTCTGTGCCCTAGAGCAGCGGTCCCCAACCCCCGGTCCGTGGACCGGTACCGGTCCGTGGGTCATTTGGTACCGGGCCGCACAGAAAGAATAAATAACGTACATTATTTCCGTTTTATTTATGATCTGGATCTGAAAAATGACCGGATTCTCTCCGTTACATCCTTCTACGACTCACTCTTGACGCATGTCAAGACGCTTGTCTCGGTCACGTGATACGTTGAACCCTTACCATAGAGACCAGAGAGCGTTAGGGGGGAGAGAGGATGTTACCAGGACGCTGCTAATAAAGTTACGATTTCACATTGGATTCACGTTTATTATTATATTTTAAAAATACTCCAGTTTTTATGCCGGTCCTGTCATTTTATTTTGTTGTATTTATCCGCCACACCTTAAAGACCGGTCCGTGAAAATATTGTCTGATATTAAACCGGTCCGTGGAGCAAAAAAGGTTGGGGACCGCTGCCCTATAGGAAGGATAACCTGTAGATTTTACACTGGAACCTTCAGTAGAACAGAAACATACAGGAATGTCCAGCACACGTCAGCAGAAAGAAAACAAGGACATAATCAGTCCTGAAGGACAACTTCTTATTTCCTGTAAATGAAAATAAATAAATAAATAAATAAAACTTTATTTAGAAATTATTTATTTTATTATAGAAAAGACTACTTTTAACCCCGAAGAAGGAGTAAGCGGTAGAAGATGGATGGATGGATGGATTATTACTTTGATTTATTTAGAAATAAATAAAAGATCTTTAAAGCATGAATCCTATAATCTAGTCCAAAATGGCTCATTATCCTACAGTGGCATTTATAGGAGCTGAGCACACCTGTAGAAGTTTACAGTATGTTTACAGGAAGTAAATAAAATGAGAAAGAAATGAAGGACAGTGTAAAAAGACAGCCACTAGGTGACACTGTAGGACACGTTTTCAATTGTGTATTATTTGGCTGTAGAGCTGGACGGTAACATTTATTTTTTTCTCCAAATGTCACATAAGTTCTGCTTTCAAGCTCTCAATAAATGTACTTCTTGAACTGTTTTGATTTCATGGTTAATTTTTAAAATTCATATTATTTACAATATTTTACTTTTTGTTGTTCTGTGTGCTTTTAGTTAAAAAAAAAAAAACCTTGACATTTTATTGTGAATTAATGATGTTGTATAAAACAAAAGTTTTAAAAATTATCTACATTTTTACTTTACTCCTGGATTACTTCCCAGTCACAGGCCCCTTACCAAGGGGCCTGGCCACCAAGGTGCGACAAGCATATATTTAAACCATCCATCCATTCATCCATTTTCTGTACCGCTTATCCTTACTGGGTCATGGGGAACCTGGAGCCTATCACTGGAGGCATGAGGCACAAGGTGGGGGACATTGGGAGAGATATCAGGTGTCACAGCACTATTCCCATAAACAATTATAATGTTTGGCTTGTGTTCCATACACTTACATGGGAATGGGCGGGGTTAAAAATTGTACTTGTGCATATGTGTGCGTTCAACAATGTAATTATAAATGGATAAAATGTATGATCTGTACTTGTTCGCAAATTACTTTGGCATTGTGCTGTTATAGGAAATTGGTAATAAGAACAATAAGTCAGCCTTTATTTGTCTCATTACAATAAGGTGAAATTCTTTTCTTCACATGTTGCAGCTTGTTAGGAAGTTGTGTTCAGAGAGCAGAGTCAGTCATGATATGTAGCTCTTGGAGCAGAGAGGGAAAAGAGTCTTGCTCAAGGACACATCAGTATCAGTTTAGTAATACCTGAACTCTTTTACGAGTTAACATGAACAGTGAGATATTTCAGTTTCAGCAGGTCACTGCCTGAAGCTACTGCAGAAGTTAACCTGAATGTCAGAGCTGCAGTTTGAGTATAATCTTTGGAGATACTTCAGCTTTAATTCCTGCTGAACGTGTTGGACTGTCCATCAAGAAGGAACTGATTTTTATTTTTTATCTTAGAAAGACAAGCAAGCAGTGAAAAATTTCTGCTGTTCGAGAAACACTATACTTTCAGGAAAGGTTAATAATTCTGATGGACGTGAAGATTTAGTGTCAAATTTCGTACACATTGTGTTGTTTAGGCTAAAGTTCCTGGCTGAGGAAATTCCCCTTTCTTTTATTACAATGACACGCTGCTCACTGACTGCTACTGATGATGACGCACTGCTTTCAGTCGGTTTCCTTTTACAGGTTCTCTTCACTGTAGAACATTTTAATCATACTCTCACACGGGGAAATAAAATCGTGGGACAGCCTACAGGTTTTCCTGAACGGAAATATGTTTCTTAAGATTCTTAAGATTTTTAATTCTGCGGTCATTTACTGGCCTCTGTGCAACCAGTAACAGCATCCCAATAGAAGATGTGTATGATTCAGGGGGAACTGCGGACATTAAGGAGGACAATATTGCATGGGACCAGGATGGCCTGCAATATGTCAGCTACAGAGAAAGTGATGGTACAGAAATGATATCTGATGTGTTTTTTTTAACATACTATATGACCTGAGAAGCAGATTAACCTCTCGCCATATGCCAAAATATATATAATTCAAAAGAGCTTCAATGCAGCTGCTATCAAAAATATAAATATCACTGTGGTCAAGGAAAACAAGATAAATATGATTGGTAAAAATCTGCTTTTCTAAATGTTTTATCGTTATTATAGAAAAATAGAGCCAATGAAAATACCTTTATACATCACAATATGTAAAATAATATTTTGTACGGTCATCTCTTTGGCATAAATTATAGAGCAGTTATCTCTTATTCTAGTATGTTTTGACCAAGTTATTGGATTTTCCCACATCCACATCCATTTTCATCACATCCAATATTCTCCATCTTCCTCAGGCTGGGGACGTGTTCGTGTTCCAGAGCTACTTTTTGAAAGTGTAGTTGATTAAAAAATATTATACATAAAGAAACTGAAAAAAATAAAAATAAAAATAGAAGAAGATTTTTTCTGTTTAGACTGACTCAATAGAATGACACAATGTAGGTAAAGTAAAAACACTTTAGACATGCTTTCAGTCAGTATTGACTTGGTTTCTAAGTGATAATGCAAGGTTCCTTTTTCAAGGTTCATGCATTACTAATGGACATGTTATGTGTAAGTACGAAGTCTTCACACTTTGCGAGTGTCCACACAGAACACCCTGACATTCTTGTTTGCTTAAGTATAAATCAATCTTAAAGGATGAAAGCATTGCTATGTCTCTTTCTGTAGGTAGAGAGTGTAAATCCCACCGCAGTACTATCAGCAGGTAGTCAAACAGCATTGTGGGTAATGTAGGAACTCGTAACCCACAGATTAATATACAAATTATTAATGGAGGATTTTCCCTTTAAAGTCAAAAATGTCCTTGATAAAATGCAGGATTAGATTATTTTTGTCTCACTGCCCTTTTGCATATGCATTACTGTTTGTTGAACAATTCCGTTGTAGTGGGTTAGACACTCCTTGCTCGCCGACGTCTAATGGAAACAATATTGTGTCTGTGATACCAGATTATTGTTGTAATTGCAGTGTCCTCTGAGCTGTTTCTATTTAGCCCATTACTCAAACAGGGCATGTCAATGTCTCTAGTGCTTGATAGTGCTGATATTGTGCTTGATATTGGTGTTGAGTCCTCTGAGCCATCTGAATTCAGTCCATTATTCAAATCTGACATTTCATCATCTGCAATAGTGAACAGTTCTGGTGACGTTGTCCGTGGTATTGTTATTGAGTCATCTGAGTCACCTGTGTTTAGTCCATTATCCCAACAGGACATGTCACTGTCTCTAGTACTTGATCGTGTTGATCTTGTGCTTGGTATTGTGTCCTCTGAGCTTTCTGTATTCAGTACATTATACACATCTAACATTTCATCATCTCCATCAATGAGCTGTTCTGGTGACGTTGTCCTTGGTATTGTTATTGAGTCCTCTGAGTCAACTATGTTTAGTCCATTATAGCAGCCATATATTTCAACCCCTTTAGTGCCTGGTATGGTTGGAGACATTGGGCTTGGTAATGGTAAGGAATCCACTGAGCTTCCTAAGTAAACAGAACCTATTTCTGAATGCAAAACTGTTTCTGTTGACTGGCTGCCTGTGACCTTTAATACATTTTTGTGTTCCAGTTTTTCTGAGATAATCTTAAACCATTTTGGGGTGAAGTGGCAGAAGATGACTCCATAATTGGAGACCATGATGGCTGAGATCTGGACAATGGGCCGCAGTTCATGCTGTGTGATAAAGACTGGAATAAAGCAAAGCCAAGCAAACAGATGGATGAGCATGCTGAAGACGATAGGCTCGGTCTCATGATCTCTGCCTTTGAAGGCCAACAGGAAACACACCACAGCTAGAACTGCGATGTATACATGCATCACTCCAAAACTGACCATGGATGCACCTTGGGTGCACAGATGGTTCATGGTAAGTTTCTGAGTTTGTGATTCTGTCTTCTCAACGCCTGGCTGATCAAATGCAAACCAGAATATGCAAATGAGACCCTGTATTGCAGTGAGGAGGCCTATGATGGCAAATGGCTTATAAATCTTTTGTAACTTGTGCTGAGTGAGTGGAACGTAGGCCACATAGGCTATAAAGGTGCGAAAAGCCTTCGTGAGAATGCAGGACACACACAGTGTGAATCCGAGACCATACATGGCCTGTTGTGCCATGCAGTGATCAATGGATGGTCTGCCTAAAAAAATTATGACACCTCCAAAACTCACAATAAGCCCAAAATTCATAATACAAGAATATATTAAGGTGTCTTTGATGATGGGATTGTCTCTGTGTAAAATGAAAAAGACGAATGAGAAAATCAGTAGCAGTATGCCGATTACTGTTCCAATCATCACCACGATGGAATATGGGTCAGACCACTTCAAATACCAGACCTTCCACTCCTGACATTCTGATGAACCCGGAAGAGAAGAAGAACCATTTGGACATTTTTGACACATGTCTTGATCTGTGGACAGAAAACAATGGAATGTGATAAAACTCATTAATGCCATTTACTGAAAACAAGTACAGTATTAGTTAGTATTCGTGACTGCAATTCCTATACTTCAGTCTCTGATTTCATTTAGTACAGAGCAGGTGGGATTCAGGATCAGAATTATACAACTCACCTGTCGTGTTAGAAAAGTATCCTTCAATACAATTAGTACAGGTATAGCAACAGGAAATATTTGACACACTTTTCTCTGTGCCAGGGGGACAAGTCTCTGAACACCTAGACAAAGGCACCTAGAAGTTAAAAAAGAGGGTTTCTTCAGTTAAAATACCCAGAATGCTCTGTACAGTGCTGTGCATAATTATTCATAATTATCCTAGGACTTTTCCCACATATTTCTTTGTTACAACTTGGAAATAAAATGGATGCAATTGGGGATTATTAGTTAAATACTTTACAGCAAATGGTCTATAATGTCCTTTAGCTTTTTCCCCCATCCCACATCCAGCAGATCAAAAGCATCTCCACAAAAACATACTACCACCACCATGCTTCACAGTGTGACCTGTGTTCTCAGGCAGTGTTAAATTCTGAAAGTCTGAAGTGTATACTTTATGGACGTTATATAAACGTTATATATTTTTTTCAAATCACAGTTAAACAGATGACATAATCAATTTGATCTCACAGTGTTGTTGGACCATGGGATATTGTGCTCATAGACTTCCACATCGTTCTTGATTATGAGGTATTTTCCCACCACATCGGGTATTCGTACATAATTGGCATTTTTCCACATTATGAGATCATAGCCGCTGTCAAAATCACCATCATTATTAAAAGAATATGTCTGGTTGTCCAGGGTGAAGTTCGTCTCTTGAAGAATGGCCACTAGCTGAAGGAGCAGAATAATAAAAAAACATCATACATAATTCCTATAGTCTACAGAAGTGTTGAATTCTGGATTCTGCTTGGCAATGATTCATTTTCTGTAACAGCAACTCTGACATTTGTGCCACTGCAAATAAAATGTTTATATTAATGTGGACAATTGCAGTGATACAATGTTTATTTAACATTTATGAAGGAGTCTCTAGTATCAGCACTTTGTAATAGTCAGCAGTAAGACTGTAACTTTTTCTGACATCTTTAGGACAGAGGAGTTTACACTTTGTGAAACTCTTTTGTTTGTAATTAATGTCAACAAATAGAAAACAAGATAGGATGGAAATGACTGTATAGCTGCTATAACATATAACGTATACAGTGGTGTGAAAAAGTGTTTGCCCCCTTCCTCATTTCCTGTTCCTTTGCATGTTTGTCACACTTAAGTGTTTCGGAACATCAAACCAATTTAAACAATAGTCAAGGACAACACAAGTAAACACAAAATGCAATTTGTAAATGAAGGTGTTTATTATTAAAGGTGAAAAAAAATCCAAACCATCATGGCCCTGTGTGAAAAAGTGATTGCCCCCTAAACCTAATAACTGGTTGGACCACCCTTAGCAGCAACAACTGCAACCAAGCGTTTGCGATAACGTGCAATGAGGCTTTTACAGCGTCCTGGAGGAATTTTGGCCCACTCATCTTTGCAGAATTGCCCTAATTCAGTTACATTAGAGGGTTTTCGAGCATGAACGGCCTTTTTAAGGTCATACCACAACATCTCAATAGGATTCAGGTCAGGACTTTGGCTAGGCCACTCCAAAGTCTTCATTTTGTTTTTCTTCAGCCATTCGGTGGTGGACTTGCTGGTGTGTTTAGGATCATTGTCCTGCTGCAGAACCCAAGTTCGTTTCAGCTTGAGTACACGATCAAATGGTCGGACATTCTCCTTCAGGATCTCTTGGTAGACAGCAGAATTCATAGTTCCTTTTATCACGGCAAGTCTTCCAGGTCCTGAAGCAGCAAAACCCGCCCAACCATCACACTACCACCACCATATTTTACTGTTGGTATAATGTTCTTTTATGTAAATGCAGTGTTCCTTCTTCGCCAGATATACTTGGACACACACCTTCCAAAGAGTTCCACTTTTGTCTCATCGGTCCACAGAATGTTGTCCCAAAAGTCTTGGGGATCATCAAGATGTGTTGTGGAGAAATTGAGACGAGCTTTGATGTTCTTTTTGCTCAGCAGTGGTTTTCTCCTTGGAACTCTGCCATGCAGGCCATTTTTGCCCAGTCTTTTCCTGATGGTGGAGGCATGAACGCTGACCTTAACTGAGGCAAGTGAGGCCTGCAGTTCTTTGGACGTTGTTGTGGGGTCTTTTGTGACCTCTTGGATGAGTCGCTGCGCTCTTGGGGTAATTTTGGGCGGCCGGCCACTCCTGGGAAGGTTCACCACTGTTCCATGTCTTCGCCATTTGTGGATAATGGCTCTCACTGTGGTTCGCTGGATTCCCAAAGCTTTGGAAATGGCTTTATAACCCTTTCCAGACTGATAGATCTCATATTACTTTCTTTCTCAATTGTTCCTGAATTTCTTTGGGTCTCGGCATGATGTGTAGCTTTTAAGGATCTTCTGGTGGACCTTACTGTGTCAAGCAGCTCCTATTTAAGTGATGCCTTGATTGTGAACAGGTGTGGCAATAATCAGGCCTGGGTGTGGCTAGAGAAATTGAACTCAGGTGTGGACAACCACAGTTATAGTATGTTTTAACAAAGGGGGCAATCACTTTTTCACACAGGGCCATGATGGTTTGGATTTTTTTTCACCTTTAATAATAAACACCTTCATTTACAAATTGCATTTTGTGTTTACTTGTGTTGTCCTTGACTATTGTTTAAATTGGTTTGATGTTCCGAAACACTTAAGTGTGACAAACATGCAAAGGAACAGGAAATGAGGAAGGGGGCAAACACTTTTTCACACCACTGTAAATGAGAGTGTATAGCTGAGACCAGGAATAAAAATGATTTCCTGGACATTACAAGATGCTTACTGTTGAAAATTGTTGTTATAAGCTTACACACTTGTGGATGTGCTGGTTGTAGGAAAACAATTCATTTATTCATCACATCAACCAGTATTTCACTGTGACAGCTCATCCCAAGCTTGATTTTACCTTCTCTAGTGGAAAATTGGTATCTCCAGGACAGACAGAGCTGTTACATTCCAGAATTTCCTTGATGGCATGAGCTATGGCGTAGACTGCAACTCTTTGATTATATGTAGCTGTGAGATCCACAGCATTGAGGTCATTGTTCATCTCCTGGGGGTTGCAATCATATGGATACGTCTTTCCAGAATTTTGATCAGGAATGCAGTTGAAACTCATTTGCTTGTACTCCCTGATGAAGTCATTCCATGCTCCTGAACTTGGCTTCAGGTTCTGGAGATAGTCTTTAAAGCCTGGAATCTCACCAGTGACAAATGTAAAACCTAAAATGTCTCCTACTTTGTTTATGTCCTTCATCTTCATTAAGGAGCCTGCTGTAGACCAGGCATCACTGGCTATCCAGATACGACTAGTGCTCGTCTTAATCATCTCTTTAAAGAGCATCTCCACCACTTTTATTCTTAAAATGAGCAGCACAACCTTGGCACTAGAGGATCGAATGCGATCAGCGACCTTCTTAATGCTCTCCTCAGATGTATCAATGGTTGGTAACACTTCCTGGAACTCCACACACACTTTTACTTCGTCTGCAGCCAGTAGAAAGTTCGCAAGCGCTGCATTGCCATAGTCATCGTCTAGGGTCACCACTCCAACCCAGTCCCAGGAAAAATGCCTCATGAGCTTTGCTAGTGCTTGTGTCTGGTATATATCACTTGGTATAACGCGAAAGAATGATGGGTAACGTAACTTATCACTTAGTATGGGTGCTGAAGAAGTGGCACTGATCTGTCAAATGTTCAAAAACACAAAATTGGACAAATTATACAAAAAACAGACTATTATAACAGTGCACTTACTGGACTGTCTCTACAAAATACTAACCCCATTTTTTGTTGGAATTTTTTATAAAATGCAATAAAAAACAAAAACCTGTGATTTGTCAAGTCTCTTGAACCTTTAATTAACCCTTAAAAGGATACCTCGAGTAACTAGCAACCCGGGACATCATTCAATACCTTTCCTTATCTTCATTTTTTTCACATTAGACCTCCCCCTTTGTTTTTTTTCCTCAATCTATTTAATATAACATGAAAAAAGAATAGAAAATTGCCAAATAAGATATTTTTTCATAATTATTTTATTGTAAAAATTCTATAGGGTCGCTACTGAGCTATGTAATAGTGTAAGTATTTATTCTGCTCAACAATATTGAATCTCTCATGGCTCAATAAGTGCAATTAGGGGCTGTAGCCTGAAGATTTTTTCTTTAGCCCCGAATTATTAGCACTTTGTCACTATGTAACTTCTGTAAAAGAAGACGGCGGTGTTGTAATCTTATTTGTAATTTCAGTGAATGGACACGAGACCAATCAGACAGGATTTACAGGAAAATACATGGAAATACTCACGGCTCAATTCTGCAAAACACTAGCTCACACAGTCAGTATGAGGAACAATGGATATATGCTGATTTTTTGTGTGTGTGTGGGTTTTTTTAAACCAGTAAAAGGGTAGACACTGAATCAGCAACATGCTCTGATACTGATCAGGAAAACAAGTTCTAAATGTCTATATGAGTTCCAGTTTATGTGAACATGATATTTGCAGACCATAAGGAAAGATAATGTACTTTGCATGGTACTGTAGGAGCTTCTATAGTTTAGCTGTGCCTCCCATTGGATAGCGACACCAAACTAGCCTAGTTAGAAAAGTTTTATATTTTATCAGTCTGGTAGTCCTACACACAGTGACAACACCTGAGGCAAGTTTTATGATAAATCCAACTTTTTTTACCACAGCCTTCCATGAAACAAATCTATGGAAGGCTAAGCTGGGCTGGAGAAAATGCATGGAGAAGAATCTGGGATTAGCCCCAGATAATTAACAGTTCCTGTTTTTAGGCATGAAAATTATACACGATAAAATAATTTTAATTTCAAAAATATGTTAAATATTGTAACGATTTTAATTTTGTTATGGTGTCTGAAACAATTGAATGAAAATGCTACAATACTATTTATATATTTATTGACAAATAAAATGTCAAAATATAACAAGATATGCTGTAATTATGATTTTTTTATTGTTAATAAAATATTAATGATAATCAATAAGTCTTTATTGGCCACAAATACATTACAGCACAGTGCAATTCTTTTCTTCACATACTCCAGCATGTCAGGAAGTAGGGGTCTGAGTGCAGGGTCAGCCATGATACAGTGCCCCGGAGCAAAGAGTGTTAAGGGCCTTTCTCACGGGTCTAACAGTGGTAGGTTGGCAGTGCTGGGGCTTGAACTCCTGCCCTTCTGATCAGTAACCCAGAGCCTTAACTGCTAAGCCACCACGCCCCCTGTTAAGATAGTTTTATACTATTAGGGCAGTTTAGATATCCATTTGCTTTAGATATGAACTCCGGGTCCTAACGACCCAAATGCGTAATGGTACATTCACACATAAAGTAATTTTATTGCTGCAAGTCACCCATTCTGTACTATGAAGTTGCCAATAGGTGTTCCTACCATTGGTGCCATAGTAACATGGGTGGCACAACTAACATTCCACTTTTGACAACAAACCAAACAAGTCTGGGTTTCCTGTGTGAAGTGTCCGGCTTGGTGCTGCTCATTCCCGGGAAGCAGTGATAAGCCGGACACTTCACCCAATCTACACTGGGATTTTGCTTGATTGCAGCAAAAAGTCAATGTGTTTCATTATTATTTATTTAATTCATTCATTTATTTTTTGCTTTAAATCCACTAAGATCCCTAGCTAAGCAAATTGGCTACTGCAACAATGGTACTAAATCTGTTAGTGAGCAGGGGTGGCCAGGGATCATGTGCGCTCTACTGTCTTCAGTCCCATTGGTAGTCGTTGCACCAAGTCACTCCAAATTTGCATTAAGTTAAACTTTTCTAAACTTTCCAAGTTGCTGGACACGCCCACATCCGGTCGCAAGTGGGTGCCATCGTGCATGTTGCCGGAAGTCACCAGCTTGCATTGAAAATTAATGGTCGCATTCCGGTTGCATTCTCACTGTATGTGTGAATGTACCATGTTGATAGGATTGACCCTCCACATAATGGGGATAGAAACGCCCTCATCATAGTAGAATCCTTGTAACCCCTATAAATGTTGTTCACTGCGCTGGAGAAAGCATACTTTTCTGAGGTTCAACCTGAGCCCCAAGCTCTTAATTTGGGCGAGAACAACATCTCAATTTTGAACCTCCAATTCCCTGAATCGTGCTAGAATTAACCTGTCATCCAGGTAGTTTAGTACATGGATGACCTGGAGTCAAAATAGAGCCAGAATGACATCCATGCACTTTGTGAAAGTGCAAGGGGATAAAGCTAGCCCGAAGGGAAGAACCCGATCTTGGTATGCGTTGCCTCCAACGCAAACCTCAGGAACTTCCTGTGATTGGGCGATATTTCTATGTGGAAATATGCACCTTTTATTGTCACAAACCAGTCCTCAAACTGAATCTGTGGAGCAATAAGTTTGGGCCTCAGCATCTTGAACCTGTATGTCTGAACAGTACAGTTCATATGATGCAGATCTAAAATTGTCTGCATACTCCTCTAGTTTTTGCAGACAAGGAATTAATGATTGTGAAATCCCTCCCTCAGGGAATGGAGTACATGTTCTATGGCCCCTTTGTCCAAGAGGGATCTTACTTCCTGCGCTAACGTTGGGCTCTGGTCTGTGCTGACTACTGTGGTGAGCACACCTCTGAACATGGGCGGGGGGGATAAGCTCATAAGAGATCCCCCGGACTAGCTGCCTCGGCAGCGGTTGGCCCAGATCCACAAGGCCATGAAACCCAACTTGCTTCTGCTTCTGAGAAGAGAGCACATCGCGAGTAGAGATACGTAATGTAGGCATTACAATGTGCACAGTCAGACGTCTGGAGGGCTGCCGTCGCATGCTTCATCCCTAGACACTTCACCTAGAAAGTGTGAACTACTCCCCATGATGAAACGGGAGCAAGGTCTAACAAACTTCCTGAATTCTCTCACGCATATTTTTCTCTCGGGCACATGGTGGCTTAGTGGTTAGCACGGTTGCCTCACACCTCCAGGTGGTTGATTCCTGCCGGGGCTGTGTGTGTGGAGTTTGCATGTTCTCCCCGTTTCCTCCAGTTTCCTCACCCAGTCCAAAGACATGCATGGTAGGCTTATTTGTGTGGTCATAGTGTATGAATGGGAGTGTGTACAGTGCCTTGCGAAAGTATTCGGCCCCTTGAACTTTTCAACCTTTTGCCACATTTCAGGCTTCAAACATAAAGATATAAAATAAATTTTTTTGTGAAGAATCACCAACAAGTGGGACACAATTGTGAAGTGGAACAAAATCTATTGGATATTTTAAACTTTTTTAGCAAATAAAAAACTGAAAAGTGGTGTGTGCAAAATTATTCGGCCCCTTTACTTTCAGTGCAGCAAACTCACTCCAGAAGTTCAGCGAGGATCTCTGAATGATCAAATGTTGTCCTAAATGACTGATGGTGATACATAGAATCCACCTGTGTGTAATCAAGTCTCTGTATAAATGCACCTGCTCTGTGATAGTCTCAGGGTTCTGTGGAAAGCGCAGAGAGCATCATGAAGACCAAGGAACACACCAGGCAGGTCCGTAATACTGTTGTGGAGAAGTTTAAAGCTGGATTTGGATACAAAAAGGTTTCCCAAGCTTTAAACATCCCAAGGAGCAATGTGCAAGCGATCATTTTGAAATGGAAGGATTATCAGACCACTGCAAATCTACCAAGACCTGGCCGTCCCTCTAAACTTTCAGCTCAGACAAGGAGAAGACTGATCAGAGATGCAGCCAAGAGGCCCATGATCACTCTGGATGAACTGCAAAGAACTACAGCTGAGGTGGGAGAGTCTGTCCATAGGACAACAATCAGTCGTACACTGCACAAATCTGGCCTTTATGGAAGAGTGGCAAGAAGAAAGCCATTTCTCAAAGATATCCATAAAAATGCTTTAGTCTCGTCTAAAGTTTGCCACAAGCCTTTTTACATATACAGATTTTACATATAGTCTACAAGACACAATAATAGCCGAATTTATAATAAATTACCTGGTTCAAAAGTTGACATACCGTTGATTCTTACTACTGTGTGTTGTTACCTGGATAATCCACAACTGTTTTTTTTGTGTTGTGATAGTTGTTCATGAGTCCCTTGTTTGTCTTGAGCAGTTAAATCGCCCATTGTTGTCTTCTGCATATTTGGCCCCTTTCCAGCAGTGTCTATATGATGTCGAGATCAATCTTTTCACACAGAGGACACCTATGGGACTTATGCACGACTATTACAAAAGGTGCAAACATTCACTGATGCTCAAGAAGGTGACACAATATGTTAAGAGCCAGGGGGTGTAAACTTTCGAACAGGATGATCAGTGTAAATTGTTATTATTTTGTTTAAAGATCTTATCTACATTTAGTACTTCCCTTCAGAAGCTAAATAAGGTATTTACATGTCTCCCAGAAGACAAAATAATTTTTATGGAATTTTTGTGATCCTTCTTATTTGTTAAAGGTATTAAGATTTTGCAGATTCTACAAATGTTATGTAAACATTTGGCCACAACTGTATATTGATCAGTGAAAACATTGGAAATCTTTTCTTTGTATTTTTGTCATTTAAATAAAGGTTCAAGGGAATTAACAAATCATAGACTTTTGTTTTTATTGCATTTTAGATAATATCCCAACTTTTCTTGAAATGGGGTTTGTATTTAAGTAATAACATGACCTTTCATACTTGAGAATATTGCTTTTCAATATATTTAGTTATTAGACTTAACCGCACACCACAGTACTTCTCATTATTACCTGAGGAATCATGTAGAGACTGAGCAGTTTAGCAACAGGAATGGATAATTCAGAGTATCTTTCTCCCAAAAATGCCTTCACAGGTGAACTGAAGTTTGAGTAGTCAGAGAGAACGGGAAGTGACCCATTAACCGCAAGCATATGCTCCACACAATGCAAGGCTTTGGAAGCACACGCACATGGATCACACATCAGATATCCGAGCTGAATTCCAGGTAGAAAGCTTGAGTTATTGATCATTTCAATGGTGTGGATTATCGCCAAAGATTGTACAAAAGATATTGGATTAAAGCTGAAAAAGACAGGAGGAGGAGTAAGCAATTAAATTGTGTTGATTTGTCAACAGAAGTGGGTGTATAAGTTCTAGTACATTAATAAATATCGATAAAATAACACTTTAATAAGCCCTTATGCATACTCACTCTGCGCATGGTGTGTATGGTCGATTTGAGGCATAAAACATTGTGAAATTAGAGTGGACTGAGCTGAGAATCCCGATGACAATATCGCCAGGTAAATAAGCTCCACAGAGTGACGGTGTAACATCACAGACTACCAGCCTCCCAGAAATCAAAGTTACTCCTAACATGTAGAGACAGAAATTAGGACCCATGTTGCAAATACCAAAAAAAGGACTGACACTGTCCGACACCAATGCCGTCTGATATCCCTGGTACAGTGAATCTGAAAGACGTTCTGCTGTAATTTTCTTTTCAGATTTTCTAACACATGATGTGCTACACAGAACAGGAATAACCAGTTTAGGATATCTATTTATAACAGGAGAGGTGGCTGTAACCAAGGGGGAAAAAACTACATAATTCTAGAGTATTATATTTCATGAAAACAAAGTTTAATAATATTCCTTCAGACATAGTATATTTCATAGATCTCAAAACAGATAATAACTGCCAGAAATGATAAAATGGACATTTCTGGTAGAGGTTAACAGAAGGAGCTGATGCATGAAGAAGAATGCAGGAATGTTTTATATTGTTGTAGAACCAGCTGTGTGAGGGTGTGGAGAAAGACTCTGGAGACATGTGAAATTTTATTTGATCTCTGAGCTCAGGTTTATTCAGTCTGTGGCTTTCAACACAACAAAATGCACAACAAAACCAAAACTACTCAGCAGAAATGGGTCTGTCACAAACTCGCAGCTGTCGCTCTGTCAAGTTCAAGTTCATGCTCCACATTTGCATCAAGGTCAGTTATATTCAGAGTTAATTGCTAGCCTTGTTAATGTAGCAGTTTGTCAATCATTGCCTGTAGAAGAAGTAAATGTCATTTTACTTAACAACCTAGCTGGTGGTTTGAAAGACCAGATTGCCCCAGAGGAAACTGATCCAGTAATTCCACCACTATTAGGCTATGAAGCAACTGAGTCTGTTAGTGAGGAGCAATTCAGGCTCAACAATTTGATTCTAGTCTAGAGAGGTTTCTCTCCTTTGCTTGTGATCCCAATGATATGGCGTTAAAAAAGTTAGATTTTACCTTGATGATGGTGTTTTGATGTATAAATGGTTTCCCACTGTTGATGTGGTGGAAAGGACTGTGTGTCAGATAGTTGTTTCAACTGGATATTATAACATTTCCTCTACTTGGCTCATGACGGTCTTTGATCTGGACATTTGGATATTAGTAAAGCTTATGCTCGTGTCCTCAAGCATTTCTGGCCTGCTCCAAGGAAAGATGTAACTAATTGCTGATTATGCCATATTTGTAAATATGCATATAAACCAAACCAGATCATTCCAAACCAGACCCTGCTCCATTACAACCTATTCCAGTGATAGAAGAGTCATTTGTACATCTTTTAGTTGACTGAGTAGGTCCTCTACCCAAGACGAAGTCTGGAAATAAATACTGGTTGACACTAATGTGTAAAGCAACTTGTTTCCCTGAGGTTAATCCACTATGATCACAGTGCCAGTTATTGTCAAAGCTCTGATAAATGTGTGGACTTCCTAGAGTAGTACACACAGATCAAGGAAGTAGCTTTTGGTCTAAAACGTTTTCTTAAGCTTTGACTTCTTTGAAGATCCACCATCAGATTTCCTGCCCATATCACAAAGAATCACAAGGTGCCCTAGGGCAGTTTCATCAGTCCTTAAAGTTCATGTTTCATAAGTATTTTCTAGATACAGAAAAGGATTGGGATGACGGGGTTACACTTGTTTGATGTGCAGTTCGATAACCAATGCAAAGGTCATTAGGTTTTAGCCCTGTAGAGTTAGTGTACCAGTTCAAGGCCAATTAAAGGTTTTAAAAGAAGAGAGTGATGCTGTCCCATGTAATGTGCTGGAACATGTTAGTAGTATCTGTGAAAGTTTACACAAGGTTGTAACGTAGAAGTGAGAGAAGCTCTACATGTCTTCCAGTCTCATGAAGTTGAAAAGGAATTATGGTAGAAGTGCAAAGGTCAAAACTCTTCAGTCAGGAGACCAGGTATGTCCTTCCACCAGTCCCAGGCTCTTCTCTGAGAGTTTTCTGGCCCTTATATAGTAGAATATGGCACAGATTACATTATCCACACTTCTGATTATTGAAAGTGACAGCCCCTTGTTTGTCACATTAACATGCTGAAGACTTACAGTGGTGGATGCAAGTATTGAATGCATCATCATTTTTTTGAGTAAGTACATTTCCAATGAGCTTATTCACATGAAATTTTCACCAGGCATCAGTATTAACTCAAGAAATCCGCAAATATATAGAATTGACAACATTAAAGTTCATAAATAAAGTTATGTGTAATAAAGAGGAATAACACAGGAAAAAAGTATAGAACACGCTAAAAAAACAGTGCTCCACGGCAGGATAAGGCAAGGAACCAGCTGAAATCTGTAAGCTGTTAGAAAATAATTTGATTCCCTATCTGTGCAAAGTAATATCAGCAGGGTTAGTAAATTGATGGTTTAAGCACAAGAAACGTCTCATGATAGGTAAAAGCCAATAGCTCTCCCAGGACCATCGCAACCTTATTGTTCAAAACATATTGATGGAATCAGATACTAGTATTTCAAAACTTCTGAATCTTCCAGTACGCACCATTGGGGCCATTATCCGCAAGTGGAAGCAACATCACTCCATCATCAACTGTCTACGCACAGGCGCTCCATCAAGATTTCTGACCAGGGAGTCAGAAGAATAGTCCAAGAGTCAAGGACCACTCAGAAAGAGCTCCAGAAACACTTGGAGGCAGCAGGTGGCATCGTCACAGAGAAAACAATAGACAATACACTCCACTGCTCACGCTCACCCCGCAAGACTCCATTAATAAAGAAAAGGCATGTTGAAGCTCGTTTAAAGTTTGCTACAACTCATTTGGACAAGCCTATGAAATACTGGGAGAGTGTAGTCTGGTCAGACCACAGAAAAATGTAACTTTTTGTCTGCCATACTACACAGCATGTTTGGAGAAGAAATGGCACTGCACATCACCCTAAAACCATACACCAACAGTGAAGTTTGGTGGTGTCTGATTTTCATCACATGGAACTGGCAGACTTCATATAATTGAAGGAATGATGAATGGAGCCCTTTACTAGGAGATTCTTGAGAAGAATCTACTGCCATCCACCAGGATGATGAAGATGAGACGTGGGTGGACCTTCCAGCAGGACAACTATCCAAAGCATACAGCAAAGGAAACTCTCAATTGGTTTCAGAGAAATGAAGAAAAAACATTCTACAGCATGACATACAAGTAACTATGAATAAGCCTCTGAAACAGCTAGTATATCAGGTCAGACTTACGTTTTCAAGATGGCGCCAGTGTACCTGTCGGCATGCCGTCTTTGTGATCTTTCCCGTCTATTACAGTTTGTTCTATCTGTTTTGTCTGTTCATCTGGCATCTGTACTGTTTTTACTGTGTATCGTGTCACACTGGTATTGTGTAGACTCAGTGTTGACCTACAATTGGCAAGCTTTGCTTAACATCAGAACCCATATGGGAGCTCATCTGCGATGTTGTCCTACTCTGTTTTCTCGTTTTCAATCCTCGTCCAGCCGACCCACGGTGGAGTGCGCTCACTGTCTACCTTGCTGCTTTCCTCCTCTAAGAAGGCGCCGCAGGAAGAGAGGGAATCATGCTGGTGTTCGGGTGAGAATCAGACGGACAATCGCTTCTTCCATACACTCGATTGAGTTTCCCTTAAGCTTGGAAGGGCTCCACTTATCACGACGGTCTTGGGATTACAGATTCAATTCAATTCAATTTTATTTGTATAGCGCTTTTTACAATAGTCATTGTCTCAAAGCAGCTTTACAGAAATAGAAACAGACATAAACAGTGAGAAACAGATAAACAGAGACAAACAGGAACAGACAAACAGAGACAAACAGATATAAAACAGAGAGAAACATAAATGGAATTTATCCCAACTGAGCAAGCCACTGAGTGGCGACGGTGGCAAGGAAAAACTCCCTAAGATGTTTTTTGAGGAAGAAACCTTGAGAGGAACCCGACTCAGAAGGGAAACCCATCAACTTCTGGGTAACACAGATAATGTGAAAATGAGAAGTCTGTATGGCCTTAGGAGCAGCCGTAGTCCCAGCAGAAGATTTGGGCTCATCCAGAGGCAGAAGTGATCTCGATCTCCAATATCTCCATAAATTCGTGTGGGGCTTGGCAAAAAGAGAGAGAGTGAGAAAAACGGTTATTAGGACTATGAAGTAGTGAGATAGAATCTAGTCAGGGTAGGCTTGAGTAAACAAATATGTTTTAAGCCTAGACTTAAACACTGAGACTGTGTCTGAGTCCCGAACACTAATAGGAAGACTGTTCCATAACTGTGGGGCTCTATAAGCGAAGGCTCTTCCCCCTGCTGTAGACTTCACTATTCTAGGTAATGTCAACTAGCCTGCATCTTTTGATCTGAGTAGGCGTGGCGGATCATAGAAAACCAAAAGGTCGCTTAGATATTGTGGCGCGAAACCGTGTAGTGCTTTATAGGTTAATAAAAGTATTTTAAACTTAATGCGAAATTTTCCTGGGAGCCAATGCAGTGTGGATAAGATCGGGGTGATATGGTCGTATCTTCTAGTTCTAGTTAGGACTCTAGCAGCTGCATTCTGGACTAACTGGAGTTTATTTATATTCTTACTGGAACATCCAGACAGTAAGGCATTACAGTAATCTAATCTAGAGGTGACGAATGCATGAACCAGTATTTCTGCATCATGTAGTGACAATATGTTTTTTATCTTAGAAATATTTCTGAGATGAAAGAACGCTATCTTAGTAATATTATCTACATGAGCATCAAATGATAGACTGGAGTTAATAATCACTCCAAGGTCTTTAACTGCTGTACATGATGAAACAGAAAGACCATCCAGAGTTACTGTGTAGTCAAAAAGATTACTTCTAGCTACACGTGATCCTAATAAAAGTATTTCTGTTTTATCAGAATTAAGTAAGAGGAACATAGTTAGTTAACATCCAACGTCTAATGTCATTTACACAATCCTCAACTTTACTAAGCTTCTGTCTGTCCTCTGGCTTCGCTGAAACATACAGCTGTGTATCATCAGCATAACAATGGAAGCTAATTCCATGTTTATGAATAATTTGTCCTAGGGGTAGCATATATAAAATGAAAAGCAATGGACCTAAAACAGAACCCTGTGGAACTCCAAAAGTAACCTCAGTACGCATGGAGTAATCACCATTTACATCTACGAACTGATGTTCCGAAGACCTGAGCCAGGAGAGTACTGTTCCCTTAATGCCAACAACATTTTCACAAACAACACAAGCAGCGAGACACAACCCTGATCAGAGGTCAGTAGAAGGTCATTTACTACTTTAATTAACGCTGTCTCTGTGCTATGATGAGGTCTAAATGCTGACTGATACATTTCATAAATGTTGTTCCTATCTAAGTACGAGCATAACTGCTTTGCTACAACCTTTTCTAAAATCTTAGAGATTAAGGGGAGATTTGATATTGGTCTATAGCTGGACAATTGGGACGGGTCAAGGTCAGGTTTTATCAATGGTTTAATAACTGCTAATTTAAGAGATTTAGGTACATAGCCAGTGGTTAGGGAAGAATTTACTATATTTAAAAGTGACTTAATTACTCCTGGACAAATCTGTTTAAACAAACATGTAGGTATGGGATCTAGTATGCAGGTTGATGAATTGGCTGATGAGATTAGTGTAGCTAGTTCGGTCTCTATAAGCGGAGAAAAACACTCTAAACATTGCTCCGATATTGCCACATTGTCATCTAATGGGTTTGTTAAATTGCTGTCCGGTTTTAATTTAATGGCCTGTATCTCACATCTAATATTTTAAATTTTATAAATGAAAAATTTCATGAAATCGTCACTGCTATGTAATGATTGAGTGTTTCTCTCTGTAGTGGTTTTATTCCTAGTTAGTTTTGCTACCGTGTTGAAGAGGAATCTGGAATTGTTTTGGTTGTCTCCTATTAAGGTGGAGAAGTAGATCTTTTTAGCATCGGCAAGAGATTTCCTATATTTCAGTAGGCTCTCCTTCCATGCTGTCTGAAATATAACCAGCTTGGTTTGGCGCCATTTATGTTCTAATTGTCGAGATGTCTGTTTTAATGATCGCGTTAGATCATTATACCAGGGTGCAAATTTTTTCTCTCTAATTATTTTTCTTTTGAGTGGAGCCACTCTATCTAGTGTGCAACGGAGTGTTGACTCCCAGCTTTCAGTCGCCTGATCGAGTTCTACTGGATGAGGCTGATCCAAATCTAATAGATGTCTCTGGTAGGTTATTTATGAAGCTCGGTGCAGTAGCTGATGTGAATGTGCGTTTTATGTGGTAGTGAGGTGAGGTGGAGATATTATGATCAATACGGATTATGAATAAGATAAGATAATGTTTTTCATCTGCCTATTTTCCAGGACTTCCTACATTCATCGAATTGTTCTGCTCCTCCAAGATTACGGATTCGTCAGAGAAGAGTGAACTGTTTAAATCTTCCACAACTGGTATTTGTTTCACCGGATCTGAACACTTTACCTCAGTCTCCTGTGATCATGGCCCTGGTTAACGCTCGGTCCATGTGCAACAAAACTTTCATTTGAAATGACTTTTCTACCAGACATAACCTGGATATTTTATTCCTGACGGAGACCTGGGTTAGTCCTGGTGAGTCAACAGTCTTCGAGGAACTCTGTCCACCGAACTGTTTTATTAATACTCCAAAGCCTTCTGGTAAGGGCGGTGGGGTTGCTATGGTTTTTAAACAGTCACTGAACATTCTGAGAGTTTCTGTTTGGATTTACTCGTCGTTTGAGGTACAGTGTGTTGTGTTAGAGTCGACCTCTTCCACGCTATTCTGTGCTTTGACTTATAGGCCACCTAACCCGGACAATACCTTTTTAAGTGATTTTTGTGATTTTTTAACTTCTATTGTTCCGTTGTATGATCGTTTGTTATTATTGGGTGATTTTAATGTGCATGTCTGCTGCCCTGGTCGACCCTTAGTTATTGAATTTTGTAATATCTTGGATTCCTTTGGTTTTATTCAACACATAAATCAGGCAATTCATGTCCTTGGTCATACATTAGACCTTATATTGTCTTATGGAACCGCTGTTGGTGATGTTAATATTGAAGATGCTTCCTTCTCTGATCACAAGCCCATTGTTTTTAATGTCCCTGCTGCCAGCTCTGCCGTTGTGACTAGGCCTTCAGGATATTATTCTCGTTGTATTAATTCACTCAGTGCCTCTCAGTTTAGTGAAAGTTTTCTAGCTAATGCTATTGAAACATCTATCTTGAGTGCTTCAGAGTCTTCCGCTGGCCCTGATGATTTGATTGCGTTATTTTATACATTTTCCTCCAATATTTTAGACTCCATTGCCCCTTTTAAGCTGAAGCAACCAAATCATAAATCTTATTATTGGCTGGACGATAACACTCGTTCTCTCAGAAAGGCTTGTTGTAGAGCTGAGTGGAGATGGAAGCATGATCAATTAACTGTGTCCTTCCAGATTTATAAAGATTGTTTGTTTAAGTTTCAGAGTGCAGCAAAGTCGGCTAGGCCTAGTTATTTCTCTGACTTAATTGCCACACACTGTCATAGACCAAAGATCTTATTCACCACAATAAATTCAATTATTAATCCGAGTTGCCAATTCCATGGGGAACCCTCGGTTGAACTTTTTGAGAAGGTTTTAAAATTTTTTGCTGATAATGTAATTACTATTCGTTCTTCCTTCACTTTGCATTTATCAGACTTGTCACCAAATTCATTGGTTTTAACAGTTTCATTAGATCAATTTGAACACGTTTCTCTAAAGGAACTGGGTGATCTGGTTAACCAGATGAAAATATCATCCATGCCACTTGATGTTGTTCCCGCTGTGCTCATGAAAGCAACCTTTTCTGAAATTGGCCCCAGTATCCAAGTGTTCATAAATTCTTCTTTGGATGCAGGGGTGGTCCCAAATTGTTTTAAACTTGCTATTGTTCAACTTTGCTTAAGAAACAGGGTTTGGACGAAGGTTGCCTTAATAATTATTGGCCTATCTCTAAGTTACCTTTTATGTCAAAGCTGCTAGAGAAAGTAGTACAATCTCAATTTCTCCTGTTTTTAAACTCAGCTATGTTATTTGAACCTTTACAATCTGGTTTCACTGCTTTTCATAGCACAGAGTCTGCTTTGTTAAAAGTGTACAGTGACATTTTACTAACAGTGGATGCTGGTAACAATACTGTGTTGATGCTACTAGATCTTACAGCTGCCTTTGATACTGTAGACCATTACATACTTCTCTGGCACTTAGAGCATCTGTTTGGTATCAAGGGTACTGCCCTACAATGGCTCATCTCATATCTTAAGGACAGGTCTTTCTCAGTAGCGTTGGGTAATTTCTGCTCTTCTTCTAGTCCTGTTATTAGTGGTGTTCCTCAAGGCTCCATTCTGGGCCCACTTCTTTTTAATTTATATATGCTGCCATTGGGGAATATTATTAGGGCTCACAATGTCTCTTTTCATTTACAGTGGTGTGAAAAAGTGTTTGCCCCTTCCTCATTTCCTGTTCCTTTGCATGTTTGTCACACTTAAGTGTTTCGGAACATCAAACCAATTTAAACAATAGTCAAGGACAACACAAGTAAACACAAAATGCAATTTGTAAATGAAGGTGTTTATTATTAAAGGTGAAAAAAAATCCAAACCATCATGGCCCTGTGTGAAAAAGTGATTGCCCCCCCCCCTTGTTAAAACATACTATAACTGTGGTTGTCCACACCTGAGTTCAATTTCTCTAGCCACACCCAGGCCTGATTATTGCCACACCTGTTCACAATCAAGGCATCACTTAAATAGGAGCTGCTTGACACAGTAAGGTCCACCAGAAGATCCTTAAAAGCTACACATCATGCCGAGACCCAAAGAAATTCAGGAACAATTGAGAAAGAAAGTAATTGAGATCTATCAGTCTGGAAAGGGTTATAAAGCCATTTTCCAAAGCTTTGGGAATCCAGCGTACCACAGTGAGCGCCATTATCCACAAATGGCGAAGACATGGAACAGTGGTGAACCTTCCCAGGAGTGGGCCGGCCGCAAAATTACCCCAAGAGCGCGCGATGACTCATCCAAGAGGTCACAAAAGACCCCACAACAACGTCCAAAGAACTGCAGGCCTCACTTGCCTCAGTTAAGGTCAGCGTTCATGCCTCCACCATCAGGAAAAGACTGGGCAAAAATGGCCTGCATGGCAGAGTTCCAAGGAGAAATCCACTGCTGAGCAAAAAGAACATCAAAGCTCGTCTCAATTTCTCCACAACACATCTTGATGATCCCCAAGACTTTTGGGACAACATTCTGTGGACCGATGAGACAAAAGTGGAACTCTTTGGAAGGTGTGTGTCCAAGTATATCTGGCGTAAAGGAACACTGCATTTCATAAAAAGAACATTATACCAACAGTAAAATATGGTGGGTGGTAGTGTGATAGTCTGGGGCTGTTTTGCTGCTTCAGGACCTGGAAGACTTGCCGTGATAAAAGGAACTATGAATTCTGCTGTCTACCAAGAGATCCTGAAGGAGAATGTCCGACCATCTGTTCGTGTACTCAAGCTGAAACGAACTTGGGTTCTGCAGCAGGACAATGATCCTAAACACACCAGCAAGTCCACCACCGAATGGCTGAAGAAAAACAAAATGAAGACTTTGGAGTGGCCTAGCCAAAGTCCTGACCTGAATCCTATTGAGATGTTGTGGTATGACCTTAAAAAAAGCGCCGTTCATGCTCGAAAACCCTCTAATGTAACTGAATTAGGACAATTCTGCAAAGATGAGTGGGGCCAAAATTCCTCCAGGATGCTGTAAAAGCCTCATTGCACGTTATCGCAAACGCTTGGTTGCAGTTGTTGCTGCTAAGGGGGGCCCAACCAGTTATTAGGTTTAGGGGCAATCACTTTTTCACACAGGGCCATGATGGTTTGGATTTTTTTTCACCTTTAATAATAAACACCTTCATTTACAAATTGCATTTTGTGTTTACTTGTGTTGTCCTTGACTATTGTTTAAATTGGTTTGATATTCCGAAACACTTAAGTGTGACAAACATGCAAAGGAACAGGAAATGAGGAAGGGGGCAAACACTTTTTCACACCACTGTATATGCTGATGATACCCAGTTGTACATTCCTTTGAAAGCTGGTGACTCCATTCAGCCATTGTTGGACTGTCTGGATGACAAATGGTTGGCAAATAATTTCCTCCGACTTAATGTAGAAAAAACTGAAATAATTGTTTTTGGCCCCCTGAGATTGAGAGATGGTCTCATTAACGAGCTCAATAAACACTTTCCCTCAATTTCTTCCCATGTTCGGAATCTTGGCTTCATTGTGGACTCAGAATTATGCTTATCCAAGCAGATAAATTCGGTGGTTAAGACTAGTTTTTATCAACTTTGGATTATTTCAAAACTCAAAACATTTTTGTCTTTCTTGGATTTGGAGAAGGTTATTCATGCTTTTATCACTTCTCGCTTAGATTACTGTAATTCATTATACTTGGGTCTTCCTCAGTCATCTTTGGCTCGTCTTCAGATGGTTCAGAATGCAGCTGCAAGGCTGTTGACCAGGGCAAAGAAGTTTGATCGTGTCACCCCAATTTTAGCATCCCTTCACTGGCTCTTAGTCCGTGTTAGGATTCAGTTTAAGGTTCTGATGTTTGTTTTTAAAACTCTTAATAATCGAGCTCCTTCATATCTTGTGGATCTTCTTAATCCACATTCATCAAACAGATGTCTAAGATCTTCAGATAGGTTTCTTTTGCATGTCCCTCATTCTCGGTTAAAAACAAAGAGGGATAGAGCTTTTGCTGTTGCTGCCCCCCGTCTATGGAATCAACTGCCACTGGACAGCCGCCTTGCAGCTTCTATTGCTATCTTTAAAAATAGGCTTAAAACATATCTTTTCTACCAGGCTTTTTGATCAAATTTTAATTGTTTAAACTATTTTTTAATAGATTTTTTCTATTGTCTTTTGTCTGTTTTAATGTGGTCTAATTCAGTTTCTATTTTATTTTCTGCACTCTGTTCAGCACTTTGGTCAGCGTTGCTGTGTGAAATGTGCTTTATAAATAAATTTTACTTACTTACTTACTTAATATGGTGAAGACACCTGCCACAAAGAAAGTTGACTATTTGTTGGAACATGGCTTAGGTAAACCTACCTCAAGTTTTTGGAGTTTACCATGAGGACCCAAACCCAATTTCACCTATAGGTTCCGTACTGAACAACGTTTCTGATTCCTTCCATTTGCTAAGAACAGATGATTGTATTGATAAGGCTGGCTCTTAGCAGTTTGTTACTAAACTGTACCTACTTAAGGGCTATTGGCAGGTTCCATTAACTTTCCATGCTTCAGAGATTTCAGCATTTGTTACACCAGATAATTTCCTGCAATATAATGTAATACCATTTACCTTGAAAAACGCTCAAGCTACCTTTCATAGATTGATCAGGATATATTTGGCTGATGTAATTAATTGCAGTGCTTACCTTGATGACTTGATGGTTTATTCTTTATACTGGCCCAGTCAACTTCAGTCCTTGTGCACAGTCTTTGAGAGGCTGAAAAAAGCCTCTTTGACCATAAACCTATCAAAATGTGAATTTGCTAAAGCTGCAATAACCTCTTTTAGTAAACAAGTAGGGCAAAGGCAGGTGTGTCCTGTAGAACAAAAGGTAGAGAAAAACTACACACAGTGATCATGTGGGAGATCTGTCTACAGATTCCATGAATCTTTGGCCAGCTCTCCCCTAAATATACAGATGCTCTGTGGGTCCACCAAATGGTGTTGTTTGTGACTATAATTTGATGTTTGTGGAAGGATGTACCTTATTTACGTACAGGAGGTATTTTGACGGACTTTGGGAGCGTATGCCTTTAATGGCATGCAATATTTTATTTAACTGTTGTTGAGTGAATGAGACCATATTTTCCATTTGCACTGAGACCTTTGGTATAATACAGTAAACATGTATGGTCGACATCTTATTTGCATTAAAACATGTTATGTAATGTATATTCCTGGGGTATGAGAAGAAAAGAATTTCACTGTGACTAATGTATACGTGATAAATAAAGACTCTATCATTATTATTATTATTATCATTATATAGACTTTGGGTGTGTTTAAGGTGATCTTGACACAGAGATTGAGAAGGGTGTGAGGAGAGGAAGGAGGAAACAGTGTAGTGACGATTTCCTAGTCTTTACTCAGCATGATGTGTTAATTGAGATGGAGATGCTAATTTCTGCTGCGAGAGAGAGAGAGGTCAAGTGTTTCTTGTCGTAGTAGACCTTTGTTCTCAGACAGTAGTACTCTCTAGGTTGAGACCAGCCTTGCACCAGCATGGGAACTGTCACGTTTCGTGACGAAACGGAGATTAGGACAGATGCAAGCGCGGTATGAACAGGTTTTATTTAGGAGAGAGACAGGTAGACAAATCCAAAACGTGATACAAAACATAATCCAAAAACGGGCAAGAGGTCAGATGATCGGCAAACAGGCTTACACAGGGCTAGGCTGGAATCGAGGTCGTGGTCACGGAATGCAGGGTCGATAAACAAAACGAGAAACATGAACTATGACTAGGAACTGGGAGCGGATAACTACATGTATATGAACTATACCTAATGATTGACTATATCTATTCGAATCTAACTCATTCACTATCAAACTCAATATTCCGCGTTGTGAGCCAGGAGGTGTTGGATAATATTTTTGATAGAAGTAAAACACAAGGGTAATAAAATATGGAGAATGAAGATTTTGTGAGAATATAGGGAAGAACAGAGTCACGCTCTCTTCCTTATAGAAGGGCCTGACCAAAAAGAGGAAGTGCAACACACACACAGCACACATACCCAAGAGCATGAACTCACTCACACACAGACCCAGAGTAATCAGAATAACAAAGTAATGGCTAATGATAATTTGACAAAATCATACAGTACATATGCTAATAACAATGCAGGAAAAAGCATATAGGTGCCATGATAAAGTAGGAAAAAGCACACAGGTGATAAATGACAGCTCAGAAATGCCATAGAAAGCAAAAACAAAAAGGAGAACTGATGGTAAGTGCAAACTCAACAGGTTTCAAGAAGTCTGAGGCAAAAATAGCAGAATTGGAAAGAACATAAAAATGCATAACATCACCCAGACATCACATGTAATGGTATTTTGGGCAACCTAGGGTGTGTCAACTTTATAAAAGGGAGCCCCATTTCAGGGGACTTTGGAGATCACTTTTTGAGATGTCCCAAACTGTTTGGATCTCATGTAACGAATTAAATAAATTGGACCTTCACCATTTCTCACTCACTGGTTCCGTGTGGTGATTTAGACTTTGAGTATCTCAGCTGATGAACGCTATCGTAAGTACATTCAATATTTCCTAAATTGTTATATTGGTAATAAGAAAGTAGGCAAAATTTGACCTACAGAGACTCGCGGTATATATGCCGACATGATCAGCGTCTAAACTACTATCAGCTGAGGGCAATACAGACACACGTGAAATTCCAGTCAATGACAAAACAGGAAGGAGACTTGACAGAAACATAAACAAACACGTGTCCAAATGTCACTACTGTAAATGACAGAAAAGCAGGAGCCTGCGCATTTGCGCTTAGAGCACGCTGCGTCAAGGGAAAATCGTGACAGGAACGCAGATGCCCTCTCAAAATGCGATGCGCTGTGGGCCCAACGCCCCACGGTAGTAGGCTCGGAGGTGAGTGAAAGGGGTACTGTGACAGCAGGCTGGCAGGCCAGCAGGCCCCGTGCACAAAACAGGAAAAGCACTCCTCCCACAACTGCCGCTTTCGTGCTGAAAGAACAGCTCTGCTTCAGCACCGTTAATGTTTTGGAAAGCATATAAAAGCATATCCTCCATCCATTTAATGCATGTCTATACGCGTCTGAGGCAGAATATACTACCTCTGAGGAAGACCACGGTCCCTGGTTGACTCCCCCAAGCTCCCAGACCTCCCGAAAAGGCCTCAACCCCCCTGGAAGACCACACCATGCCACATACACCGACAAGAAAGACACCAACCCCTGAGCACCTCTCCCAACATCCTCTTTTACCACCTTCAAAAACTTTTTTTTGAGTAAAAAAGCCCTCCATGTTCTGAACAGGGTCATAAACAGCTTTTCAATTCAATTCAGTTTTATTTGTATAGCGCTTTTTACAATTGACATTGTCTCAAAGCAGCTTTACAGAAATATCAACACGGTATACAGATATTAAAGGTGTGAATTTATCCCAACTGAGCAAGCCACTGAGTGGCGACGGTGGCGAGGAAAAACTCCCTAAGATGTTTTAAGAGGAAGAAACCTTGAGAGGAACCCGACTCAGAAGGGAACCCATCCTCATCTGGGTAACAACATAGTGTGAAAAAGTTCATTATGGATTTATATGTAGTCTGTATGGCCTTAGGAGCAGCCGTAGTCCCAGCAGTCTGGAATTAGAGAATATTTGAGCTCCATCCAGATGCAGAAAGCATCTGGATCTCTAGTATCTCCATAAATTCGTGTGGGGCTCGGCAGAAGGAGAGTGTGATGTTGTTTCTACAGTTGTGACTACAGCTCAGAATTCACTTATTAATTCAACTTAATTCAGCATAATTGGTAAGCGTAGACATTCATTGTCTTATATCATTTACAAGTGCACACTTTATATAATTATTTTCGGAGAACAATAAAGTAGTGCTACCATACAAGATCCATTAATTGAGTTCCAGAAGAAGCAAAGTGCACAGTATAGAGGTGTAAGTGCAAATGTTTTTTTTTGTTGTTGTTGTTTTTTATGAGTTGGTTAGGTGTTCATGGAAGGGGTGTGTCTTTACATGTTTTTTGAAGATAGTGAGAGATTCTGCGGTCCGGATTGAGATTGGAAGTTCATTCCGCCACTGAGGAACAGTTAGCGTGAAGGTTCTGGAAAGGGACCTTGAGTCACGCTGAGTGGGAACTACTAAACGTCAGTCATTAATTGATCGCAGATTGTGGGAGGGAACGTAGGCCTTCAGGAGAGAGTTGAGGTAGGAGGGTGCTGTTCCTGACAAGGTCTTGTAGGTGATCATCAAGGCCTTGAATTTGATGTGGGCAGCTACAGGAAGCCAGTGGAGGGAGATGAAGAGGGGTGTGACATGAGTAGTCTTGGGCTGGTTGAAGACGAGGCACGCTGCAGCATTCTGAATCATTTGAAGGGGTTTGATGGAGCTGATTGGGAGGCCTGAGAGCAGTGAGTTACAGTAGTCCAATTTAGAGATAACAAGAGCCTGGACTAGTATCTGTGTAGCCTGTTTGGTGAGATATGGTCGGATTTTCTTGATGTTGTACAGGATGAACCTACAGGACCTTGCAGTTGCTGAGATTACTGATGCATTTTAGAATGTGATTAATTTTACCCCCAGTTATAACTAAAACACTATACTTTCAATAAGTTAAAGATGCACTAATGTTTCTCACATGCAAGGTATACAATTAATTAATTGTTATTAACCCTAGCAATAGTCTTGTATTTTTATTTTTATTTAATTTGTTTATTTTTTTTTTAAATTAAGCTTTCTCCATAAAAACTTCCAGGCTGTGTACCACATTTGCACCCTATGCACGACAAAGATATTATCAGGATCATTGCAAGCAAAAAGCTGCTACTGATGTAGGTTGCAGTAAATCATATCTACATACACTTTAAAACACTAAAAAAAAAATACAAACACAGAGACTTGCCACACTAGGAGCTCATTTCCTGAGAAGAAAAGGATGAACCTAATGGCTACCATTCTGCAAACCTGTGTGTACAAAGTGACGTATGGAACTGCACAATCGATACATGGTTCAGAAGGAATTCTTCAATGTGAAGGGAAACTAGTGATTTTTCATCCACGCCCCCCAAACGAGCCCAGAATCATTTCTGGATGTGGACTCAAGTATTCGAGCAAAACGCTCTTAATGCATTTGAAGAAGTGTTACTGGCTGCAGCAGCGCTCTGTCACATCACATGGCTTCAGTTTAACAGAAATAACATTGTGGTTTCAAGCCTCAGATAGATGAGTGTTTTAGCCAGCAGCTCACACGGACTTATTTTGTGCCACTTCAACAGTTCAGTTGTCTTTATATTACAATCTCAGGCTTAAACATAAAAGAGCTGGAGTTCATTAATAAAAATGTCTCATTGGTGATAATGTCTCTGATAAATCTGATGTACAGACTGTACTAGAGACTGAGTTCGATCATTTTGAACTCTTAAAAGACAAACAGTTTTAAAAACAACAAAGAAGGGGTATTAAAGAAAACTGTCGCACTATATGATTATTAAATGATTAAGCTGTGAAACATGTCTAGACTTATGAACGCAAAACAAAGTGCTGCTGCAGTCTATGAGTCCGGCAGTTTCAGTACCTTTGATGTGGTAAAAACCTTAATGGCGTCACGCTGGTGTTTGGTTTGAGACGTTTGTCCTCTAGCTTCAGCAGAATCAATTACTATCGTCAAAAAAGGTTAAAGACCCACGTCTTTCGTAACCACTTAACAAACCCCTAACTACCACCCCCACCCCCAACGCATACACATTAAAAAAAATCTGCACTTAGACTGACTCTTAGATCTCTACTCTGGATTTTGGTTATCTAGAACGGAAAATGTAATAGAGCTCATAAATCAAGAGGACGAACACCTTTTATATTCATTATAATTTTTTTTCTTTATTTGCTTTCTTCAGTTTTGAACCAAATAAAATAAATCTAGGTAGAAAAACAAAGCCATTAGAAAAAGTTGAAACTAGCACATTTTTTCCCTTTATGTCACACATTTGTTAGATTTGTCTTGAAATATTAAGTTTTAAATTGATCTTGCTTTAAAAATATTGTAATACATTGTAAAGATAACAAGTATGAAGGCAAGAACTCCAACTCTAAGAACGGAGAGCCAGAACAGCAAATCCATCTGATCGGTACTGTAACTGGAAACTGGAAAGAAAAATTAAGCTGTTTTGAAACACTTCAACAACTGAAACATTATTGATTCTAGTGAAACAAGGTATAAAGTAAAATTCTGTTAGAGAGTAGGAGTCTTGCTTACCTTCTACATCCACTTTAATTCCATTCGCGAAGAGGATTTGTCCACACGCAGCCACAGCACAGTAGAACGTTTCATTATCAGAGGTTGGGAGGTTCCTCTTGGGGAGAGTGTAGACACAGCTCTGTGTAGGAGAACCAGCCTCAGAGCTCTTCTTACACTCATCACTGCCGTCTCCATGAGTGTAAATGATTCCTGGATGAGATTCTCCTGAGCCGTGTCTGAACCAGTACACACTCTGTCCTTCACAGCTTGAAGTAAACGCTTGTATTGAACACTGGAGTGTGAGCGACTCTCCGTTCTCCATCACCGTTACAGTCGGAGGAGGTTGTTTCATCTCCTCAGCTTTAACATCAGTTAGTAAAAATAATACTATAAATAACGAGTGGTGTGAAATGATAGAGAATTCTATATAAAGTGTTGATCTGGAATTAGATCGAGTTCAGGAGCAGGTTATCAGAGTAAAACTGTTTACCTTCAACAACCAAAAGGGTTCCAGATCTAAAGTGTAGTGAAGATCCCTGCAGTTCTGCACAGAAATATGTTCCTGAATCCTCTTCTTTGATTTTTGTAATATTGAGATTAAACGCACTATCTACACTAATACTGAAGCGTCCATCATTAAATCCTGCACAGAATCTATTCTTTTTATCCACCTGTTTCACCACTTCCTGAGGAAATTTTCCAAAACTCTGTTTGAACCAAACAAAATTAATTTTCACACTGTATAAGTTTTCACATTTTATATTTACATTTTCTCCACGCTTTACTTTGTGAACTTGAAGATCCTCAGAACTTTTCACTGAAACAAAATCAGTGTTTAAGGTTTAATGATGTCATTAAATAAGATCAATATGTAGTGAAAGTATTTTAGATTAAAATATTCTAAATGTCACTCACCAGTTATGAAGAGAGAAAGAGCGACAAAGAGTGTGATCATCGTTCCTGTTCAGACAAAGTGATAGTGAGGTAATGAACTTGTTAGTTCTGTAGAAAACCAGGTTCAGTCTCCCCTGATTGGATGTTTTGAAGCTGTGGACCTATTTGATTGGTCGAGTAGCTGAGATGTAAAGAGCTCAGTAAAAAAGGCTGTATGTAGTCTACAAATAGTCGTGATGGGAAATGACGCAACACTACAGCAACACTTTCAGCTGCACTGAACTTGTTAAAGTGTTTAAAGAACTGAGGAGGGAGATTTAATCCAGAATCAGTGATGTGATGTCGTAGAAGGTGATGTTCTACTTTTAGATTTATAAACTGTGCTAGAGACTGGGCTCGATCTCTGTGAGGACTTATCCACTTTAAAAGACAAAACCTTTTAAAAACAAGAAAGAAATTGTATTAATAAAAGAATATTCTCACACTATATGATTATTAAATGATGAAGCTTTAAAACATGTCTAGACTTATGCATGCAAAACGTTTAGACAAAGTGCTGCTGCAGTCTATGAATCCGGCATTTTCAGAACCTTTGATGTGGTAAAAACCTTAATGGCCTCACGCTGGTGTTTGGTTTGAGACGTTTGTCCTCTAGTTTCCATCTCACACCAGAGAGTGTGTGTCAGTGTTAATGGAAACAACACTGTGGTTTAAAGTGAGAGATAAAATCTAAAGAGTTTGCTTCTTTCTTATCAGGGCTGTAAGAGATGTTACACTTTTATAAAACACTGACACACACTCTGGTGTGAGATGGAAACTAGATTTTATGATGGATAACAGGCCTCACACAGATAGAACACAGTCTCTAGCACAGTTTGAATAAATAGTGCTCTCGACATTCTACATGATATTTTTAGAGATATGTTTATGAATGAACTCCAGCTCTTTTGTGTTTTAGCCTGAGATTCTAACATGAAGACATTTGGACTGTTGAAGTGACCCAAAAGAAGTCAGTGTGAGCTGCTGATTAAAACACTCAGTCTCAGAAACTCAGAAACCACAATGCTATTGCTGTTCAACTGAAACAACTGCATGATGTGAGAGAGCGCTGCTGCAGCCAGTAACACTTCTACAAATGTGTTAAGAGCTTTCTCACACTTGGACTGAACACTCGAGTCCACTCTCATGACTGCTTCTAGGCTTGTTTGTGGGCGGGGCTTATAATCACCGAGTTGCTGTCACACAGAGGAATTAATCCTGAGCCATGGATCACTTCTGCAATTCCATACCTCACTTATGTGTATGCAGCTCTGCTGGAGGTTCATCCTTTAATTGTTTTTTTATTAGTTTCATTTGGTACCAGCACTCAAGCAGCATGTCATCATGCATTAGAATTTCATTAGCATAATGCTAAGGGAAGTGCCCTCGTATGTTACCAGCATCTGAAGCTTGCATATTTATAGGCCTGCCATGATCAGGTAATGTGGCAATTAAGCACGTCGTATGATATATCTCACCCTCTATTACTTGAAGCGAAGACACAATTCACAGGCCTGCCCCGGTATGACAAAGCAATTCCCTTCTCAGGGAACAAGGTTACATGCCTCACGCAGATGTTCCCTTCCATAGGGAACTCGACGTTGCGTTAGCACAGCACTATGGGAACAAGAATACCCACTCTGTCATACCGAGGGTAAGGCTTGTTCAAAAAGACCAAAACCCAAGGGTCACTGCAAGACACTTGAGCCCGGGGCGGAATGAATTACCAGGATTTAATATTAAATGAATGTGTGTGGGGTAGACCACCCCGCAGCAGCACACACACATAAGGATACTCCTTTGGACAAAGATTTTGAGGAGGCGACCGCCCTAGTGGAATGAGCCCTTATGCCCAGAGGCGTAGCGAGACCTTGCATCATAAGCAATAGAGATTGCTTCCACTATCTAATTAGTGATGCACTGATTCGACACAGCATCACATCTACTGTTGCTGCCAAAGCAGACCAAAGTGACTTACGCCACTGGCCGGAGCAGTGGACATAAGTACGGAGAGCTCTTGCTGGACACAGTTGGTGCATTCTTTCTTGATCCGGTGTGAGGAACAGAGGAGGGCAGAAAGTCTGCAAAACAGGTGTAAGCACTTTAGGAATATAATCCGGCCTAGGATACAGGAAGGACTTGGCTAATCCAGGACTAAAGGCAAGGCAGGATGGGGCAACAGAGGAAGCTTGTAGATCTCCTACTCGCTTGACAGATGTCAGGGCCAGCAGAATAGTTATGTTTAGAGTCAGATGCTTCTCATAGGCTGACTCAGGGTTCAAATGGGGCCCCTGACAGACCTTCCAGACCACAGAAACATCCCAGGAAAGTATGCACTGCCTGCACGTGGGACCCAGACACCTGAAACCATGCATAAACCTTGAAGTTAGTGGATGTTGCCCCACAGAGGCTCCATCAACAGGGGCATGGCTGGCAAAAATGGTGGCCATGTAAACCCTGATTGTAGAAGGAGCCAAACCTGCTGAGAAATGTCCTTGTAAGAAATAAAGGACTGTAGCTATTGCGCAGTTCACTGGATCTAGCTGATGTTCTTCACAACATGAGACAGAAAGTCGTCACTTGAGCGCATACAATATCCTCATGGATGGTGCTTTAGGGTTCAACATGGTATCTACAACCTCAGTTGTGAGACCAGAATTTATGAGCTGGTACCCCTCGGAGGAGGTTGTTTCATCTCCTCAGCTTTAACATCAATTAGTTAAAATAATACTATAAATAACAAGTGGTGTGAAATGATAGAGAATTCTAAATAAAGTGTTGATCTGGAATTAGATCGAGTTCAGGAGCAGGTTATCAGAGTGAAACTGTTTACCTTCAACAACCAAAAGGGTTCCAGATGCAAAGTATAGTGAAGAATTCAGCTCTTCTGCACAGAAAAATGTATCTGTATCCTCTTCTTTGATTTCTTTAATGTTGAGATTAAACAGTTTATCTACACTAGTACTGAAGCGTCCTTCATTAAATCCTGCACCGTATCTGATCGTCTTCTCCACCGGTTTCACAATCAGCTGAGGTAATTTTCCAAAACTCTGTTTGAACCAAACTAATTTATTTTTGTCACCGTTAAAGTCGTCACATTTTATAGTTACATTTTCTCCACGCTTTACTTTTTGAACTTGAAGATCCTTGAGATCAGAAGTTTTCACTAAAACAAAATCAGTGTTTAAGGTTTAATGATGTCATCAAATAAGGTCAATATGTAGTGAAAGTATTTTAGATTAAAATATTCTAAATGTCACTCACCAGTTATGAAGAGAGAAAGAGCGACAAAGAGTGTGATCATCGTTTCTGTTCAGACAAAGTGATAGTGAGGTAATGAACTTGTGAGTTCAGTAGAAAACCAGGTTCAGAGTCTCCCCTGATTGGATGTTTTGAAGTTGTGGACTGATTTGATTGGTCCAGTAGCTGTAATGAGATGTAAAGTCTCAGTAAAAAAGGCTGTATGTAGTCTACAAATAGTCGTGCTGGGAAATGACGCAGCACTACATCAGCACTTTCAGCTGCACTGAACTTGTTAAAGTGTTTAAAGAACTGAGGAGGGAGATTTAATGGTTGTTTGGTTTGAGACGTTTGTCTCCATCTCACACCAGAGAGTGTGTGTCAGTGTTAATGGAAACAGCACTGTGGTTTAAAGTGAGAGATAAAATCTAAAGAGTTTCTTTTCTTTATCAGGGCTGTAAGAGATGTTAGACTTTTATAAATCCAGTGGCTCTGATCAAGATGGTAGTTCTGTAGCACACAGCAGCTACTTCAGGACCAGAAATATGGTGCATTCTTATGTGCAGTCCAAACCACCACCAAAGAGATCAGGACTGTCAGGACAGAGAACTGTCACACTTTATGATTATTAAATGATTAAGCTGTGAAACATGTCTAGACTTATGAACGCAAAACAAAATGCTGCTTCAGTCTTTGAGTCCAGCAGTTTCAGCACTTTTGATGTGGTAAAAACCTTAATGGCGTCACGCTGGTGTTTGGTTTGAGACGTTTGCCACATAGCTTCAGCAGAATCAATTACTATCGTCAAAAAAGGTTAAAGACCCACGTCTTCCGTAACCACTTAACCCCCCAATACATACACACTTAAAAAAATTCTGCACTTAGACTGACTCTTAGATCTCTACTCTGGATTTTGCTTATCTAGAACTCAGTTAAATATCTTGTATGGTAGAACTACTTCTATGCTTGATATACTGCTTTGTATTTCCTCATTTGTTTTGGGTAAAACTGTCTGCTAATGAATAAAATTAAAAAATGTTTTTAAAAAAAATATGAAGTATCGCATTCAAGTCATTTCATGTTTGTTCACGATCCTCTTTAAGTTGCAGAAAGCAAGGTTTGGGATGTGGAAAAGGAAACCTGGGAATAGCGGGCCTTCTATAGGGGATGAAATGTGCTTGTGGGTGCTTGAATATAATTTGGCACTGTGACTGAGCATGGTCTATGTGTGGGAAATACTGGCTTGCCTCTTGTAAGCTGTACTAGAGGTGAAGCAGTATGTAGGTCATACATCTGTAAAGGACATGTTCCTATTGTTCTACGCACTTCGGAAAATAAGATCATCAACAAATTACCTCAACAATATTGTATTAGATTTTTTTGTAGATTAATTAAATGAAATGTAAACTAAAAAAATCAAGAAAAAATCTCATTTACAGAAGAATTTTATATCCTCAAACATGTAGTGAAAAACAAATAATTGATATTTATTAGTACCGTTACATTTGTATTAATTCACTCCATTCATCCACTGCAGCTCTTGTCATGAATATATTAAAGGAAAAATGCTGCAGGAGTTTATCTCACTAACCATTAAAAAATAAAAATAAATCATCACATAACAAGATGGAAAATGTAATAGAGCTCATAAATCAAGAGGACGAACACATTTTATATTCATTACAATTTTTTTATTTATTTAATTGCTTTCTTCAGTTTTAACCAAATAAAATAAATCTAGGTAGAAAAACAAAGCCATTAGCAAAAGTTGAAACTAACACATTTTTTCCCTTTATGTCACGCATTTGTTAGATTTGTCTTAAAATATTAAGTTCTAAATTGATCTTACTTTTAAAATATTGTAATACATTGTCAAGATAACAAGTATGAAGGCAAGAACTCCAACTCTAAGAACGGAGAGCCAGAACAGCAAATCCATCTGATCGGTACTGTAACCGGAAACTGTATAGAAAAATTAAGCTGTTTTGAAACACTTCAACAACTGAAACATTATTGATTCTAGTGAAACAAGGTATAAAGTAGAATTCTGTTAGAGAGTAGGAGTCTTGCTTACCTTCTACATTCACTTTAATTCCATTTCCGAAGAGGATTTGTCCACACGCAGCCACAGCACAGTAGAACGTTCCATTATAAAAGTTTGGCAGGTTCCTCTTGGGGAGAGTGTAGACACAGCTCTGTGTAGGAGAACCAGCCTCAGAGCTCTTGTTACACTCATCACTGCCGTCTCCATGAGTGTAAATGATTCCTGGATGAGATTCTCCTGAGCCGTGTCTGAACCAGTACACACTCTGTCCATCACAGCTTGAAGTAAACGCTTGTACTGAACACTGGAGTGTGAGCGACTCTCCGTTCTCCATCACCGTTACAGTCGGAGGAGGTTGTTTCATCTCCTCAGCTTTAACATGAATTAGTAAAAATAATACTATAAATAACAAGTGGTGTGAAATGATAGAGAATTCTAGATAAAGTGTTGATCTGGAATTAGATCGAGTTCAGGAGCAGGTTATCGGAGTAAAACTGTTTACCTTCAACAACCAAAAGGGTTCCAGATCTAAAGTGTAGTGAAGATCCCTGCAGTTCTGCACAGAAATATGTTCCTGAATCCTCTTCTTTGATTTTTGTAATATTGAGATTAAACGCACTATCTACACTAATACTGAAGCGTCCATCATTAAATCCTGCACAGAATCTATTCTTTTTATCCACCTGTTTCACCACTTCCTGAGGAAATTTTCCAAAACTCTGTTTGAACCAAACAAATTTATTTTTGTCTCCGCTAAAGTCGTCACATTTTATAGTTACATTTTCTCCACGCTTTACTTTTTGAACTTGAAGATCCTTGAGATCAGAAGTTTTCACTGAAACAAAATCAGTGTTTAAGGTTTAATGATGTCATTAAATAAGATCCATATGTAGTGAAAGTATTTTAGATTAAAATATTCTAAATGTCACTCACCAGTTATGAAGAGAGAAAGAGCGACAAAGAGTGTGATCATCGTTTCTGTTCAGACAAAGTGATAGTGAGGTAATGAACTTGTGAGTTCAGTAGAAAACCAGGTTCAGAGTCTCCCCTGATTGGATGTTTTGAAGCTGTGGAGTGATTTGATTGGTCCAGTAGCTGTAATGAGATGTAAAGTCTCAGTAAAAAAGGCTGTATGTAGTCTACAAATAGTCGTGATGGGAAATGACGCAGCAGTACATCAGTATTTTCAGCTGTGAAAGTAACGTGAGAGATAAAATCTAAAGAGTTTGCTTCTTTCTTATCAGGGCTGTAAGAGATGTTACACTTTTACAAAACACTGACACACACTCTGATGATGAGCCATGGATCACTTCTGCAATTCCATACCTCACTAATGTGTATGCAGCTCTGCTGGAGGTTCATTCTTTTATTGTTTTTATTAGTTTCATTTGTTACCTGCACTCAAGCAGCATGTCTTCATGGAGGAAAACTTGCAAACGAGGAGCTGTTCTGCTGTAAGAAGATTTTATCCACGGAGGCCGACATGAGACGTGTGTATTTTTCAATGTTTAACATAAAAAAAATACACTTTGAATATTTATACTAGACTCCTAAAAGTGTTTAAATACAAGGAATGGCTTATCAAGAGCTTATCAAGAGCTAAAAAGGATTGCTAATGATAGTTACTCTTGGGTAACTTCCTGACCCTAACTGTACTGGTTACTTCCTGTTTTCTACTTCCTGTTTCCCTTCATTGATCACCTGTTGTGCCACGGCGAAGTCGGTGCTGCAGCCGCCGGAGAACTACACTTCCCAGTCACGCCTGTGCTCGACTTCTCTGGAGTACTGAGTGTGAACACCTGTGCTTCGCACAAAGTTATATAAGACCTCATTAACAACAGCTCGGCACAAAGTATATTCTCTGTATTTTCGACACTGTCATTCTACCAAGCCTTTTGTTTACGGATCAGATTTCCCTTGTTCACAAATTCTTTTATTGTACCTGACCATGATTCTCTGCATTACCCCTTTCGGATTGTTTACGCTACTGTTGACTGGGCAGTGTCAGTCATCACAGACTTCTCCCGCCGGTGATTTCCACGTCTCCCTGATGCTGCTCTGCCTGCGCTTGTCTTCTCACAAGGTAACATTATACCAGCAGATGCTGCTTAATAAAAGATAAATACCTGATGGAGCTACAACAGGAAGTATAATGATAAATTTTAGCCCAGAGATCAGACAGCTTACATACACAATGCAGACAACCAGGTTTTGGTGGAAGGAAACCTCAGACCACCATTTTCAAGAGGAACAGGGATCAGTTCTCTGAAACACTATTGGATGCAAAAACGTCTGGGTTACGCATGTAACCCTGTTCCTTGAGAAGGGACCGAGACATTGCATTAGCATAACGCTATGGAAAGTGCCCTCATATGTGACCGACATCTGAAGCTTGTATAACAACATGCATATTTATAGGCCTGCCTATAATTTATAGGCCTTCCCTATAAAGGGAATGCCACGTTGCGTTAGCACAGCACTATGGGAACAAGAATACCCATTCTGTCATACCGAGGGTATAGCCTGTTCAAAAAGACCCAAACCCAAGGGTCACTGCAAGACACTCGAGCCCGGGGTGGAATGAATTACCAGGCTGTAATATTGAATGAATGCATGTGGGGTAGACCATCCCGCAGCAGCACACACACATAAGGATACTCCTTTGGACAAAGATTTTGAGGATTTTGGTGGCCATGTAAACCCTGATTGTAGAAGGAGCCAACCCTGCTGAGAAATGTCCTTGTAAGAAGTCCAGGACTGTAGCTATCGCGCAGTTCACTGGATCTAGCTGATGTTCCTCATAACACGAGACAAAAAGTCGTCACATGAGCGCATACAATTTCCTCATGGATGGTGCTTTAGGGTTCAACATGGTCTCTACAACCTCAGTAATGAGACCAGAATTTATGAGCTGGTGGCACTCAGGAGCCAGACCCACAGTTTCCATAGTTCTGGTTGAGAGTGATAAATCAGCCCTACGGCTTGAGACAGTTGATCCCTGCAGATGGGAATCTCTGCAGAAGTGCCATCTGGCAGGGATATTGTCCCTGAGAACTATATTTGAACTGGCAAATAAGGTGCTACTAACAACAGAAATAGACTGTCTTGGCAAACTCTCACTAGAACTCATGGGAGCAGAGCAATCGGGATAAAAGCATATAGATACGACCTCGGCCACATCTGCACCATGGCGTCCAGCCCTAGTGGTGCGGAAGTAGTGAGGGAAAACCACTGCGGGCAGTGTGTTGTCACCTCAGAGGCAAACACATCCACTTACGCTTGACCGAACGTTCGCCATATGGACTACACCACTTGTGGATTGAGCCTCCAATCCCTGGGCCTCAGCCCCTGCCTCAACAGGATGTCTGCCCCCACATTCTGGCTGACCAGAATGTACATTGCACTCACTGACAAGAACCTTCCCTCTGCCCAGAGAAGATTTAGTTGTGCCTGTCTGAAAAGGGTCATGAACGTAACCCTCCCTGGTGGTTGATGTATTAGACCACTGCTGTGTTGTCTGGCACAAATAACACATTGTGAAAGAAAGAATTTCACTGTGTATCTCCATAGATGAGTGAAGCCAAGGCCAGCGCTAGTGTGGCAGTCGACCTCCCCCGTGGAGAGCCAGGGGGGCCGAACTCGACACGCCGTGGAAGGAACTGGATGAACACCGCCATTTGGTGTTTTGCTTCGCAACACCTGTCATCTATGGCATTAACTGCACCACCGCCAAAAGGTTTAACAGGGCTGTCCAGCAAGTACAACTTATCTTTGTCCCCCATCCCTGAGAAGTTGAGCCATATGTGCCTCTCCACCACAAGCAAGCTACCCATTGAACGGCTGATATGACTGGCTTTTTGCTTGGTTGAGACAAATCTGTGGTGCGACGTGGCTTTGCCACTGCCTTGGGCCATTGTATGCAGTGACCCGCAAGCAAGACACACAGCCGCATAGACTTTTCCTGCCAACACCAAGGTGGCTTTACATGGCCTGGAAGGCAAAGACGGCCCCCTTAAATTACCTGCCATCAATGGAGAGAGCTGGCTCGCAAGCACCTCCTCCACCTTCGACATAGCTAAATAGCCATGCTGCTCACTCCCCACAATGGCTGAGTAATCAAATGGCATGGGGTTATAAACACAGCTAGTATATGGTTTTCCCCAGAAGAATGACATTTCATCCTGCACTTCTGGAAAAAAGGAGTTTAGCAGCTCTTTATATGCTTGAGAGCTGCTATCGTTTTTTTTGGCTCCTAAGAGTCAAAGAGGGTGTTTTGGATTTCCAAAGCGGAAGGAGGAGTTGCAACGAGAGCTCCAAAGACAGGCAAACAGCCAGACCCGGAAGACAGAGCAAGACATAGAGCCACGCTCATCTCTGGTGCCTCTTCAGCTGTCACCAAACTTACTGAACTCTGGAGGGTAATCAGCATCACATCCAGAAAAAACTCAACACTTCTCCCTTCCTGCCTTTCACTCTATAGCAGTGTACTTCATAAAGCATATAAAGTCTATAATGAAGCCAATGCAAGCTGAAATAAATACACACTCACATTATTACTGAGACGAGAACAAGTAGACATGTTTTGTCTTTCCTGCCCATACATTGTATTTGTAGTTTGTGGATGCAAATAGAGGTTTCATCAGGAGTGAGATCTTGCAGAACTAAAAAAAATAAGTGTTCTGAGCAGGTGATCAGATATGAAGCCCACATGCCATGTTCATTAATGTGGGAGGATTATTATTTATCGTAGTAGTGGAAGACTAGATAGATACCATGTATTCTGTTATGCTAAGCACAGTCCTAATAATCTTTTCTCTCCCTCTCTCCTTCCGTCGAGCCAAACATGATCTGTGATTTATGGAGATAAAAGAGATAATGATCCTCTCTGCTCTCCGGATCTGCCTGATCTGTTTCGGATGTACTACCTCTGGATGGAGCTCTCATATACTCCAATTCCAGACTGATGGGACTACGGCTGCCAAACAGGCCAAACAGACTTCATATAAAACCATAATGAACTTTTCCACACTATCTGTTGCTACCCAGACGAGGATGAGTTCCCTTCTGAGTACGGTTCCTCTCAAGGTTTCTTCCTGTTAACATCTTAGGGAGTTCCATGTCAAAGGGAACTTCGACATTGCATTTACCATAACAGTATGAGAGTGCTTGGTTCAATTTGCCTCTGAACAGACCGGTGTGACCTTTGACCTCTGCTTTTGCATACATGATCATGCCTCCAAACTCTCACCTGATCTCCAGCCTTTATTACAAGCTCCTTTGCTCCTCCCCGTGTATCAGTGTATGTTTTGTATTTTGTCTGTTCATTTTGTCAGGACAGTTCATGCACCATACTCCACCCAGAGTTTGTTACGGAATATGCCAGGTCACGCTGAAAGAAGGGGGAGTCTGTGGTCGGGGCTGAGACCAACTCCCACCCTCCCGCCTGGATTCTGAGGCCCGCTCAGCCTCTCTGCTCTGCTGAGGACGCCGCGCAGCCTCCCTGATCTGTTGAGGATGGCGCTTGTCCTTCCTGCTCGGCTGTGGACGTCGCTCGGCCTTCCTGCTCGGCTGAGGTCGTCGCTGCGCCTTCTTGTTCGGCTGAGGTTGTCGCTCAGCCATCCTGCTTCACTGGGGACGTCGCTCTGCCTCCATGCTCCGTGGAAGACATCGCTCCTTATGTCACTTCCTTTTCCTGCTCCACAGAGGACATTGCTCCTCCCCCGGGCTCAGCGGAGGTCATCGTTCCTCCCTTGAGCCTCACGGAGAGCTTCGCTTCTTGCCCTGGCATCGTGGAGAACCTCGCTCCCCCCTGGAGCCTCGCGGGGAACCTCGCTCCCCCCTGGAGCCTTTCAGGGAACATTGCTGCCCCCCGGAACCTCGCGGAGAACTTCGCTTCCCCCTGGAGCCTTGCTGAGAACCTCGCTCTGCGCTTCTGCTTCACCAGGGACGTCGCCCAGCCTGCCTGTTCCGCGGGGGATGCTGCCCAGCTTGCCTGTTCCACTGGGGACGTCGCTCAGCATCTCTGCTCTCCTGAGGACGTCGCTCAGCATCTCCGCTCTTGTGTGAACATCGCTCAGCGTCCCTGTTTTCCCGGGGAGGTCACCCGGCCTCTCATCTCTTCTGAAAGCGACGCACCGATCCTTCGGACTGCTATGTGCAGCATTCCACGCCTTTTGGCCCAGGGGGCCGGGTCCGCCAGTTGGAGGACAAAGACTGCCTAGGGTCCGGTGGCTGGGAAAGGTGGACCGCGCACGGATCCCGGACCCCCGTTGGAGGGGGGTTCTGGGTGCCCCGGGCGGTGCACCCTTTGGAGGGGGGTTCTGTCACAGTGCAGCCAGCAGAGGGCGCTGTGGCACGGGGTGTCTGCCATCAGACTAACCACGTGACCCTTGTTTTGGTTTTGTTTCCTGGTTTGTGATGGGTGTTGGTGTTTTGGGGTTAATGAGCACTTGGATTTAAGCGCACTGGTTACAGAGCACAGGGCTGGTTATTGATTAGACTATTTGGAGCTATGCTAAGGATTCTAGCAGTCTGGGTCACACGTATTCTGTGTTGTAGTGATTTCCTAGTTGGGCTAAGTTACCTTAGCTTGTGGTTTGTTCACGCTACGTCTTTGATTTGAGTTTTCATATTTTTATTTAAATAAAAGAAGTTGAACTGTACCTGCGTCCGTCTCACGTCTACAACCGCCTGACAGACAGACATAGGATCATGCTTATTTTGCAAAGAGTATGGAATGAGGAGCCCCCCAAACCAAGCAGACAGGCTGTATTAAAATACATTTTAAATTAAAAAATATGTTTTTAGATAGATAGGTGGTAGAATGAATAATTAACTGGGACTGGGATCACTATGAGGAGATAGGGATTTGTGCTACTTAGGCAGAAAAGGAAGTGCCTGCTTCTAAAGACCCAGCACCACCTGCAAATGTCTCATTTGTATGAACATGTAGAATTCTTATTTTAAAAAGATTTTTTTTAAATGTCCATTGACCTGTTAATCGCATAAATAGGCTATTGGCAGCTATTACCATGACATTACAATCTCAGTTATCAGTATTTACCAACGTTTATCAGCAAATCAGCAAATCAGCATTCATCGATGTCACATACCGAGGTTGAGGCAGAAGCAAACGCAGATAACATTTATTAAACAAACGTACAACAAAACAAATACACAACTTGAAAAGACAACTTGGCATAACACAGTGACATAGAAGACAGAAGTCTAAGACAACAAAAGACAGAAACAGTGCAGACAATGACACATATATATATATATATCACATGCACAAGAGTGCTCATTAACAGAACGTGAATCAGGTGCAGGTGGACATGTGACATGTGGCTGGTGGGAACTGGTGTCCAGAGTTTCTCGCAGGCAGGTGTTCCTACTACTGGTTGCCAAAGTAACATGGGTGGCGCAGCTTACAGCCTCAACATGTTTAAAGCAATAATAATAATAATAATAATAATAACAATAATAATAATAATAATAATAATAATAATAAAATAATACACACTCATTGTTTGTTGCAATTGTGAAAAATTCTGGGGCAGCTCCCATCTCAGTAAGTGAGCGTCACCATCAGGGTCTCGTTCACTACGTTTGATGGTGACCGCAGCTTATTTTTTGTTCAAACCCTCTAGGATCCAAAGCTAAGCTAGTGAGCAGGGGTGGCCATAGATGACATGCACTCACCCTTTTTCCCTCCCATTGGTAGTCGATGCACCAAATTTGCGAAAACCTAAACTTTACTCAACTTTGGATTCACTGGACATGCCCACATCCGGTCGCCGTCACACATGTCGCTTGAAGTCGCCAAATCTCGTTGAAAATAAACAATTCAATTCAATTTTATTTGTATATCACTTTTTACAACAGACATTGTCTCAAAGCAGCTTTACAGAAATATAAACACGGTATACAGATATTAAATGTGTAAATTTATCCCAAGTGAGCAAGCCACTGAGTGGCGACAGTGGCAATGAAAAACTCCCTAAGATGATTAAAGGAAGAAACCTTGAGAGGAACCCGACTCAGAAGGGAATCCATCCTCATCTGGGTAACAACAGACAGTGTAAAATAGTACATTATGGATATACATGAAGTCTGTATGGTCTTAGGAGTAGCCGCAGTCCCATCAGTCTGGAATTGGAGAAGATTCGAGACTTGAGCTCCATCCAGAGGCTGAAATGATCTGGATCTCTAGTATCTCCATAAATTCGTGTGTGGCTCGGCAAAAGGAGAGAGGGAGAAAAAAGATTATTATGACCGTGAAGTAGTAAAAATAGAATCTAGTCAGGGTAGGCTTGAGTAAACAAATACGTTTTAAGCCTAGACTTAAATACTGAGACTGTGTCTGAGTCCCGAACACTAATTGGAAGACTAATTGTTCCATAACACTGGGGCTTTATAAGCGATGTATTCATTGGCCATAGCGACACTAATATTATTAACCTTGAGGTTGTGTGCAATACGCCCCCTGGTGGCCACATATGCATCAGACATGATGGATTTTAAAGTGCATCCACGTGTTAAATTTATTTGACACTATACTGAGTGATTTTCATGTAAATTGTATGCATTACTGAAATAATTCAAGGTAAACCTGTTACAGAACGTAGTGGAGTCGGACACAGACCAGAACTCTTTATTCAACGCAAAACACAAGCTCAAAGCTAACGGAGTGTAGAGCATATCCTTCTTGGCATGAACTCTAGCGCCGAAAACATAAACAGGTTTCCCTCCTACTATTAACTGCTAAACGTATCAACAATAACGAGCGTCCTGCTCTGAAAACCCGGCGCTTAAATAGCAAACATCATTAAATCTAACACAAAACACCTGTACTAGATCACGGTGATTAAGCTAGCCCTTAACCCGGAAGTGCGCGCTCCACCCAAAGTCCTTCCAAATGAAGCGCCACAGCGGCCTCTGGCGGCCGTGGCGTGACAAAACCACTGTAGTACAGCATTTGAGTTCTTCTCAAATATTCTCCTTTTTTCAGGAATACTACATGTAATGAGAATAATTGAAGAATTAACAGTTCATCACCTCAACACATTAAATGTTTAATCTTTTTTTTTTTTTTAAGCATTTATTTATTCATTTTCATATGATTAATTTACATGTGATTCATTTACATATGATACATTTTCATGTGATTCATATTCATGCATGTGATTCATTTACATGTAATTCATTTTCATGTGATTCATATTCATGTGATTCATTTACCTTTTCTCCCCTCCCTTCCCCAAATATTTCATTGAGAAATAAAATAATAATAATAATAATAATAATAATAATAATAATAAATTATTTAATTTAGAAAAAAAAATTCCCCCCCGCCCCCCCGGCTCATCATGGCTACTCAATAGCTGTCGTTGGTTATATAAAAATTATAAAACCCAAGAACTAAAGTAAAAATAAGAATATAAATAGCCAATTGGAGCTGAAGAGGGACACACACCCAAAGTCTCCATAAAACAAAGGAGACAGCAGTGTATCACCCCTAGGGTTGTCCACAAAGTGGACCTAGAGTAAGCTAAAGAAAATTACTAAAAAGAAAAAAAATTCCAGTAAGAAAAAAGTCCCCTACTGACTTCAAATCTAATAAATAGTCTGCACATTTCAACAAAAATAATGTCCTTACCTTTTAAAGACTTATAACTAATAATATTACACAGTGTAGCACATTAAAATAAAATACAAGAAGAGAATAACAAGATGATAAAAAAATATATAAATAAGTAAGTAAATAAATAAATAAATAAATAAATAAACAAATTCTGAACGAAATAATGCACAATATCCACAATAAGAATTCGAATTCTATAGAGCTGGATGGCCGAGTGCAAATTAGAATAAAGAATATTATCAAAGAAAATAAATAAATTAAAAAAAAATAAATAAAATAAAAAAATAAAAAAATAATAAATAAAATAAATACTAAATAAACAAATAAATAAATAAATAACGAACACTACACTGTGTAGGTGATGCGGTCCACCCCGGTTTTAAGAGTTTAACGTATTCTGCTGCTTCCTCCGCTGAAATAAAGTCCTTCTGGACACCGTTATATGTAATGCGAAGCCGCTGATGAAGTATTCCATAGCGAGCTCCCTCAATATCACGAAGTTGACGCCGAACCTCGTTAAACACGGCCCGGGCCCGGGCTGTCTGGTCTGTGTAGTCAAGGAAAACGGAGATGGTCAGATCCCTCACTTTAATCTGCTGGCGCTCTCTCACATGGTGTAAAATATCAACACAGTGACTGTGATAATGGAATCTGCACACAATAGCTCGTGGTCGTTCACCAGGCTTGGGCTTCGGCTGAAGGGTCCGGTTGGACCGGTCCAGAACCGGCTCCTTCTCCAGTCCAAACACCTCCTTTAACAAGGCTGCTACAGCAGTGGTTGTACAGGTGTCAGCACCCTCTGGAACTCCGACTATCCTAACGTTATTGCGCCGTGACCTCGACTCCAAATCCTCACATTTATTCTCTAATTGAGTCACGGTCGCAGTGAGATACTCAATAGTAGTCTTCATATGAACTATATCATTGGTGCAACCGGAGAGCGCGTGCTCCATTTCCCCAACAGTACCTTTCATTGTGGATATGGTGGCATCGGTAGCGACTTTATCGCTAGCCTGCTGTGTTTTCATGGCCTGCAGGTCGGGCTGGATAGTAGATAGCGCATCACTGAGAGTCTTCTGAAGATTCTTCTGGTGCTCCCGGAACTCATTCCTAAAATCAGCCAGCAACTCACGCTTGAATGCGACGAGGTCAGAGCCACCACTCGGGGACGCGGATGCGACCGCGGGTTCACTGGGGGAAGGGAGCGCGGCTACGGATTTCTGAGGAGGAGGTTCTGAGGAGGAGATCAAATTTTCACTGAAACAAAATCAGTGTTTAAGGTCTTTAACCTCCACCAGCTTCGTGATGTCATCATGGAGGAGTGGAAGAGGACTCCAGTGGCAACCTGTGAAGCTCTGGTGAACTCCATGGCCAAGAGGGTTAAGGCAATACTGAAAAATAATGGTGGAAACACAAAATATTGACACTTTGGGCCCAATTTGGACATTTTCACTTAGGGGTGTACTCACTTTTATTGCAACAGTTTACACAATAATGGCTGTGTGTTCAGTTATTTTGAGGGTACAGCAAATTTACACTGTTACACAAGCTGTACACTCACTACTTTACATTGTACCAAAGTGTCATTTCTTCAGTGTTGTCACATTAAAAATTATAATCAAATATTTACAAAAATGTGAGGGGTGTACTCACTTCTGTGAGATATTGTGTGTGCCGGTGGTAAATGTCGGTACTGTTGATACTGTTGATGACTTTTTCCTCGCATCACTATTGGTACTCTAAAGGCCGTGTACATAGTTAGCTTGCCCACTGGAGTTATGTGAAATTTTACCAACTGTGGTATCAGCATGTGTTCAGGCCACCCAAGTCTTTCTAGTGGGTGATCAAATTGAATCCTTGGATCTATCAGTGCCTTCAGTCGTTGACCAAGGGAAGGTTCAGTCATTGTTGTTGAGGTATGCATCCATATTTTCATCTCATGAGGGGGATCTGGGATGTACCGACCATATCTCTCATGATATATCACTCTTAGATGATACCCCTGTTAGGCAGTGGTATTGGAAGATACCTCCTTCCATGTATGAGGTCGTTGAGGCCCACATAAATCAGTTATTGAGGCCCAAGTAATTAGGTAGAACTGTAGCCTTTATGCTATTCTGATAGTCCTTGTGAAGAAGAAGGACAGTGGGCTGCACTTGTGTCTGGACTATTGCCATCTGAACTCAAAGACTAGGAAGCATGCATTTCTATTGCCCTGCATAGAGGAGACATTGGACTCCCTGGCAGGAGCCCAGTGCTTTTCAGCCATGGACCTTGCCAGTGGGTATAATCAGGTTCCTGTTTAGGAGAGAGATAATCATAAAACAACATTCTGCATTCCGTTTGAACTATTTGAATGGAATATAATTCCCTTTGGACTGTGTAATGCACCTAGTACCTTCCAGCAGTTGATGCAGAGGCTGTTTAGTGATCAACAAGGACAGTCTCTTCTTTTGTACCTCGATGAAATACAGAGGATTGGATAAAAGGCTAAGTTGGAAAAGTGTAGAGGTAAGGTACCTAGGTCAGGTGATATCATCAGAAGGGGTCACTACAGATCCAAATAAGATTGAGGCAGTGACTCAGTGGTTTCATCCCACTAGTGGGAATGAGGTGCACTCCTTTTTGGGTTTCGCTAGCTACTATCGCCGATTTGTGGAGGGGTTCGCCAAATTGGCTGCTGCCCTGCACAGGCTGGTGGCGGAGCTGGCGAGTCCAACTTGTTCGAAATGTAGAGGGCAGCATTTTGCTGGGGCCTGGTCAGCACAGTGCCAGTGGACCTTTGAGGAGTTGAAGCTACAACTCACCATGTCCCCAGAACTTGCTTATGCTGATTTCTCTCTATCCATCCCAGGAGCAAGGACTTAAGCTACGACCTATAGCTTATGCTAATCGTACAGTAAAACCCACTGAGCACAATATGACTATAGTTCTATGGAGCAGAAGCGATTATTGACCCAGGCGAACAGTAATTGGTAAGTGTTTCTTTCTGGATTTTTTAGTTGGAACTTGTTTTAGCACCGATTGTCAGATAGAAGCTGTAACTGTGCTTCCTTGTTGCTACGAGCTGTATACTTGTTGCTAGATTAAAGAAAATTCCGGTACTCAGTTTCGGTTTCGGTCGGGAGTCGCTCGTTCACACGACCACTCATTGTTTTGCTAATTAAATAGGCGTGCTCAGCTGAAACACATCAGTATTTATTAAGTAAGAAACGCTGAGGCGGAAGCGTCAGCCCTTGTCGTGTGAAGACCAAGCTCGTGTAAAGACCTGCAAGTCTACCTGCGCGAGTCCACCGAGCAAGGACACCGACAAGACACCACACGTGCTGCTAAGTATACTTTTTCTCCCTTATTATTCTCGTTTACCTGTCTACACACACTAACATGTGTCATCAGTTTATCCCTGTCATTTGCCACAGGCGCAGACGGTGGCACTCTCCCAAAAACGGACGCAACTTGGACAACCTACGCTCTCTGAATGCGGCCTCTGCAGGTTCCATCTCATTCTCAATCGGACTTTGGAAATCTGCTGTCAACAAGGCAGATTTCATTTCTGCATTTGCAACCCACTCTAACCTCAGTGTGCTGGCTCTGACTGAGACTTGGATCCATGCTGAGAACACTGCCACACCAGCTGCCCTGGCCTCCAATTTCAACTTCTCCCATACCTCACGCCCCAACAGGCGGGGGTGGTACAGGTTTGCTTCTCTCTCAAAAAACTGGAAATTTGCCTTTCTCCCTCTTGCTCATACACTTCTTTTGAATTTCATGCTGTTATGGTCACTGTCCCTGCAAACATGCACTTTCTTGTTGTTTACCGTCCTCCAGGTCAACTGGGGAAGTTCATCGATGAATTCGACACGCTACTGTCCACCATCCCAGATGATGGAACTCCTCTTCTGGTCCTTGGTGATTTCAACATTCATCTAGACAAGCCACATGCAGCTGACTTCCTTGCTCTCCTTCACACATTTGACCTCAAGCAGCTCACCACACCAGCAACCCACAAAGCCGGCAAACAGCTTGACCTCATCCTCACACGTAATTGCACCACACACGATCTTCTCATTAGTCCTCTCCACACCTCTGACCATTTCTTTATCCAGTTCTCTATTTCTCTCCCCTCACCCCCTTCACTGTCTCCTCCTTCCATCTCTTTTCGTCGCAATCTTCGCTCCCTTTCCCCCTCACATTTCTCCTCCATTGTCACAACCTTACTTCCCTCTAACAACCACTTTTCCTCACTTGACATAAACACCGCAACCGACATTCTATGTTCCACCTTAACATCTTCTCTTGACAGCATATGCCCCCTAACCTCCAGACCTGCTCGCACATCACCCTCTAGTCCTTGGCTCTCAGAAGCTCTGCGTAGCAACCGGGCCAAACTAAGAGCATCTGAAAGGAAATGGTGCAAATCAAACAATCCAATTGACCTAACCAATTACCAGACACTTCTCTCCTCTTTTTCCAAAAGCATCTCCATTGCTAAAACCACATACTTCCAAGATAAGATTGGTAGTTCTCCCAACACCCGCATTCTTTTCAAAACTTTTTCCTCTCTTCTCTGTCCCCCTCCTCCCCCTTCCCCTTCCTCTCTCACTGCAGATGACTTTGCAAGTTTCTTTTCCAGCAAGGTTACATCAATTAGGAACCAGTTCTCAACCCCAGACATGCATAGACCAACTCCTTCTCCACGTACCTCCCAACTGACTTCCTTCTCTCCCCTCTCAGAGACTGATGTCTCTAAACTCCTCCGCTCTAGCCGTCCCACAACCTGTCCCCTTGACCCTATCCCTTCTCAACTTCTCCAGTCCATCTCTCCCACACTATTACCTGCACTTACACACATCTTTAACACATCGCTCTCTACTGGCACATACCCTACCTCATTTAAGCAAGCCCGGGTTACCCCACTGCTTAAAAAAACCATCACTCAATCCTTCTATAGTGGACAATTACAGACCTGTTTCCCTCCTCCCCTTTCTTTCCAAAACTCTCGAAAGAGCCGTTTTTAATCAACTCTACAATTTTCTCATACAGAACAACCTCCTAGACACCAAGCAGTCTGGCTTCAAGAGCAACCATTCCACAGAGACTGCTCTGCTTTCCGTCACTGAAGCCTTACGACTAGCAAGAGCAACCTCTAGATCATCTGTCCTCATCCTACTTGACCTCTCTGCTGCCTTCGACACTGTGAACCATCAGATCCTCCTATCAACTCTCTCCAACCTGGGCATCAATGGAACGGTTTTACGCTGGGTGGAATCCTATCTTTCGGACAGATCCTTCAAGGTATCATGGAGCGGAGGTATTTCTGAAACTCAGCAACTCACAACTGGCATTCCACAGGGATCAGTTCTGGGTCCACTCCTCTTTTCTATATACACTACATCTCTCGGTCAGGTGATTGAGTCTCATGGCATTTCCTATCACTGCTATGCTGATGACACTCAGCTCTATTTGTCCTTCCAGCCTGATGACCCATCTGTTTCTGCTCGAATCTCATCTTGCCTGTCAGACATCTCGGTCTGGATGAAGAAGCACCATCTTCAGCTTAACCTGGGAAAATCGGAGCTTCTCGTCATCCCAGCCTATCCCTCAATCAACCAGAACTTCACTGTACAGCTCAGCTCACTTACAACTGGTCTTCAACCAGCCCAAGACTACTCATGTCACACCCCTCTTCATCTCCCTACACTGGCTTCCTGTAGCTGCCCGCATCAAGTTCAAGGCCTTGATGCTCACCTACAAGACCTTGTCAGGAACAGCACCCTCCTACCTCAACTCTCTCCTGAAGGCCTACGTTCCCTCTCGCAATCTGCGATCGACTAGCGACCGACGTTTAGTAGTTCCCACTCAGCGAGGCGTAAGGTCCCTTTCCAGAACCTTCACACATACCGTTCCCCAGTGGTGGAATGCTCTTCCAATCTCAATCCGGACTGCAGAGTCTCTCACTATCTTCAAAAAACAGCTAAAGACCCACCTTTTCCGTGAACACCTAACCGTCTCTTAAAAAAAAAAAAAAAAAAAAAAAAAAAAACCACAAACCTGCACTTACACCTCTACTCTGTACACTTTGCTTCCTCTGGTATTCAATTAATGGATCTTGTATAGTAGCACTACTTGTATTGTTCCCTGCTTGATATATCGCTTTGCTTATTTGTAAGTCGCTTTGGATAAAAGCGTCTGCTAAATGAATAAATGTAAATGTATGGAGTTTAAATTTTTAGCACTGAAGTGGGCCATGATAGAGAAATTTATAGAGTATTTGTTGGAGCATAAATCTGTGGTGTTCACAGATATTAACCCTCTCAGCCATTTGACCATAGCCAAACTGTGGGCAACAGAACAGCATTGATTTCCAGATCAAGTACAGGTCAGGCCACAGTAATAGGAACACAGATGGCTTGTCCAGGCAGAATCCTCCAGAAAGGGAAGAGGTTCAAGGTTTGGTTCCAGGGTTGGCTGTTCCTGAGATGATGGCCTGGGTGGCTTGCGGGAGCAGGTGGCCCAGGTGAACCAGGTAACTGGAAAGCCATCCAATAATCAGAAAATTGTTAAGGTTGCAGAGGCAGCAAACACTTCCCAGACGTGAGGAGAAAGTGTTTGGCAAGGCCAGTAGTTGTGATTCTCCATCAGTGGGACTGACTAGTGGAAGAAGAAGGTGTGTTGTACCGCCAGATATTTCGTCCGGACAAGGGGGAAGAAATCCTCCCAATAGTTATGGCTACTGCTTTGCAGGGGGAGGTTCTAATCCAACTACTTTGGGTACATGGGCATTTTGGCCATTGATTTCACGGTCTTGGAACCCTCTCGGGTTGGCATCGAGAATGTCTTGGTCATGACTGATGTGTTTACTCCTATGGGGTAGCTAATAGGGATCAATGAGCAGAGAAAGTGGTTCAGGTCCTTGTGTCCAAGTGGCTTTGTCGGGTCATAGAGCCGAGTTGTATCTACTCTGATCAGGGCTGGAACTGTGAGGCTAATCTTATTCAGCAGCTTTGCCTCCTATATTGTTTTGAGAACTCCCACACTAAGCCATATCACCCAGCCAGGAATGGACAGTGTGAGTGCTTCAACAGGGCCCTGCATAGTTTGTTGCAGTCGTCAACTTTCCAGATGGGAGATTCGCCTCTTTGCCTTCCACAGATGTTATTTCTGTATAAAACTATTCTATTATAAAACTATTCTATTAAAAAGTGCTGGTGATTCCTCATACTTTTTGATGTTTGGCCAGTTGACTTCCTACTTGGAAGAGTTCAGGAACCCACAGCTGGCAGTGTGCATAGGTGGGTCCTGGAACACCAAAATAAGGTAGCTTTTGAAGGACATAGACAGCAGCTAAATATTGCTGCAGAATGTCGTAAGGCTCGACATGATGAACATGTCCAGGAGGTACCACTAGGGGAGGGCCTGTTGGTCCTTCTTAGGGATTTTAATATGAGAGGTCGGCATAAGATACATGACCCCAGGAAGATCTATGGCTAGGCAGTATTCTAATATGTATCATCTCCCCCGACCAGATGTATGTATGTTTTGTTTAAACATGAGAATTGCATTTCCGTTTGTAAAAGTATTGGTTGTTTCGGCATCATCTGCTTTATATGTTTTGTTTGTATTTCTTTAGTGCTTGAGTTATGGCCTGCGTGGTGCATTTGGACCAGCAGCACTTTTGTGCAGTGGCTTAGATTAGGCCTGAGTAGGCCTGAATGCACCTTCTAAGGTGTAGTCTTCTAGTGTGTATGATCGCATGCTTTTCTAATCATTAATGTTCAGTTGTGTGTGTTTTGTACGCAGAAATTTCCCTCTCCCTCTGTGTGCAGGTGGTGGATCTCCATGTGCTGGGGCGACTGTGACTCAGGTGGTAGGGCGGGTTGACCGCTAATTGTACAGTTGGTGGTTTGATTCCCGGCCCACATGATTCCACATACCAAAGTGTCCTTGTCAAGACACTGAACCCCAACTTGCTCCCGATGGCAAGTTAGCACCTTGCATGGCCGCTACTACCATTGGTGTGTGTGTGTGTGTGTGTGTGTGTGTGAGAATGGGTAAATGAGACACAGTGTAAAGCGCTGTGGATAAAAACACTATATAAGTGTGCTATTTATGTGCTGTGTTAGACACTCTATTTCAAGTGTGTATGCAGGATGAACACTTAGTGGGTGAGTATGTGTGTGATTGAAAGTGTTACTTTCTCTGCCCTTTTTAATAGTTGTGTGTTTGTGTCTGTGTGTGTGGGGGTGGGGGTGTATTTTTTTTGTCTATTTCTTGTTAATTATTAAAGACTTGACACAATTACTGCATATTTGGGGCATCAGTTTGACGGTTTTAGGCTACAGCCTTTTGTTAAGGTGGTTCCATGATTGGGACTCCAAAGATTTTTGTCTTGTAAAATTATATTGATCTTAATAAAGTGTGTTTTCTTTTGTGTTGGACACATGTCTCTGACCTTCCATTGTACAACACACCTTTAGACCTTTAGGTGAAAACAGAGACCTGGAGTTATTTAATTATCTAGACAAATTTACCACCCTGGTCATAGTCACAGTCTGAGAAATAAAAACATCCATCCATCTTCTACTGCTAATGCATCCCTATCCCAGGGAGCATCAGGTACAAGGTGGGCGCCAGTCCATCGCAGGCACAATCACATACCCATTCATACACTACGGACACATCAAACAGTCTACCATGCATTTGGACTGGGGGCGGAAACCAGAGTACCCGGAGGAAACCCCCGCAGCACAGGGAGGACATTCAAATGCTGCACACACATGGCCCCAGGGACAATGGAGGGGTGATGAATATGTTTATTCATTCTAGCAGTGTCTTTCTTACTTTCTCTTTCCAAATCAATGTTAAATCTATTCAAATTTCAAACTTTCAGACAGCTTTCTCAAGTCAACATCAGTCTTTGTTGTGATGAACTTAACCTATCTAGTTTAATTTTAATTTTAATTTTACATGATTTACAGTGTGACTCATTTTATTAAACACTGTGGGACACATTTTTGTTAATTAGTTGTGTGTGATATGTCTAATACACCTGCCGGGACTCTCAAACATGTGGATGATGTGATGTGAAAATGTGTGTGAAGATGTGTGAACTTTTCTTTGAAGTTATGAAGAAAAATCTTATAAATAAAGAGGACGACTGCATTGTACATTCACTTTAGATTTTATTTAATGAAATGCATTTTTACATTTTCCCCTGATTTTCTCCTTAATTTATTCATGGTCAATTCCCGCCCTCCAGTTAGGTCTCCCCTGTCACACAACAGCTACCAACCAAGGAGGAATGGTACATTTCCTGAAGAAAATGTGAGTGGTGCTTGCCGTTGCAAAATTCGGAGTGGGTGCCAATACTTTTGAGAGCCGTCCGTGTAGGGTGCCAATACTTTTACGGTCAAGGACGAAGGCTATCACCTGTTTCATGCGAGGCATGTGAAGCCAGATAACTGCATCTTTTGCAGTTCTTCTGTTCTTCTGCCCATCAGGGGGCAGCATAACACACTCACAGGTGCCCATGATTGACTGGTGTTGCTGTGATTGACAGGGGAGAGAAAGAATGTCCCTCCCTCCCTGAGAACACGGCCAATTTTGCTCTCTTGGACGTCAGGCCACGGATGTCTGTGGCATGGTCAGGATTAGACCCCGAGACAATAGGGAGAATGATTTTGTACTGCGCCTCTCAGGAGCCCTTAAATGCAGCTATAAGTACGGCTGGTAAATACCTCCACATTACAGATAGACCAAAATCATTCCAATATACGGACAATATAAGCAATTAGCTCTAGTTAAATCTAACACACTGTTTTCTCCTTAAATCACTATTTCTTCCATTTGTATCTGAATTTCTAATTTGATCTTAATTTGAAAACAATCAGGATTATTGGAAAGATAAGAAGCATGAAGGCAAGAACTCCAACTCTACAAATGGAGAGCCAGAACAGCACATGCATCTGATGAGTACAACTGGAACCTGAATGGAAAAATTAAATTATTACAAATAATAATAAACATCAGGAGCTGAAATATATAATGGAGTAACACTGAAAACAACTTTAAATATTGGATGATTTATTAACAGGAAAAGGTTTTAACTACAGAAAATTCTATTATAGAAAGTGAAAGGAAGTTTATTTGATCAAAACTCTTACCTTCTCCATCACTGCAGTTTGAACCCTGGAGTGTACCAGAACACTGTACCAGTGTTGTTGTTAACCGTTCCAGGTGTAGGAGAGTGTTTCATCTCTTCACCTTTACAAATACATTGGAAAAGCAGAAAATAAACAGAAATGATACTAAATATGAATAATGTGAAATATTCAACATTTAATGCATATGTACACATAATTCTGGTTAAAGTGTTGATCTGGAATTAGCAGGTTATCAGAGTAAAACTGTTTACTTTCAAACTGCAGACGTGTTCCAGATGTGAACTTTATTTTAGTTCCCTCCACTTCTCCACAGAAATATTCTCCTCCATCATCTTCTCTCAATTCACTAATTTTTAGCTCAAACTTCTGTTCATTTTCAGTCACACTGAAGCGGCTATCTTTAAATTCATCAACAACTGTATAAATTTGCCCGTAACGTCTTACAAAGTATTGTGGCAATTTTCCAAAACTCTGTCTGTACAAAGCTAAATTATCTTTGTCTTTGCCCTTGCTCATGTTACACTTCATAGTTACATCTTCTCCACGCTTTACTGTTTTCACATGAAACTCCTTGATGTCAGAAGTTTTTCCTGTAAAAAAGTGTTTAATATTTAATGTTTAATGTCAGTAAATGATTTAAATATGAAATTTTACTATTTTAAATGAAAGTGTTCAAAATGTTACTCACCAGCTGTGCAGAGAGAAAAAAGAGAGTAAAGCGCGACAAAGAGTGTGATCATCGTTCCTGTTTAGACAAAGTGATAGTGAGGTAATGAACTTGTGAGTTCAGTAGAAAACCAGGTCCAGACTCACGCCTGATTGGATGTTTTGAAGCTGTGGATTGATTTGATTGGTCCATTAGCTGTAATGAGATGTGAAGCTCACAGTGAATTCTTGTCTATTCTGATGCTGTGATGAGTCACATGACTTTACAGATATGATATACTGGAGCTCTATCAGTCCTGTGTGCTGGAACCTCTCTGATAGAAGAAGTTTAATGAAGTGCTTTTAGGTCAGCAGATCTAACAACCCCAAAGAGGAATAATGTGTAATCCCGCTGTGGGGGAGGGGAACGCAGTACAGTTTCAGTATGGTCCTTTCACAAATCATTTGTCTAAGGTAGAACCTGGAGTGAGCGTATATACGGGGTTTTACGGTAACCATCAGACACTTGGGGGTAAAGCTCATCTGTATTATTTAAGATGTAGACACTAGAAAGGTTTTCATGCAAATGAAACCCCTCAACATCGACGTGGTCCGGGGGTCACTGTGTGCAGAAGGTGAACTTACTGGATAGCTGAGTGAGGTAGCTAGTGAGACCAGTACACTTCCAGTTTCAAGTTTGGTGATGTTGGGGAAAGGGTTGTTATTGTCAGTGGAGGAGACAGAAGGCCTTATTGATCAATAAAACCACACTTTGCTAGGACTGGAGCAACGTTACTGTAATGAGCTCACCCTTGTGCTGCGAGTGTTTCTACTGAGAACATTGAAAAATACACACGTCTCATGTCGGCCTCCGTGGATAAAATCTTCTTACACCAGAACAGCGCCTCATTTGCAGGTTTTCCTCCATGATGACATGCTGCTTGAGTGCTGGAACCAAATGAAACTAATAAAAACAATAAAAGGATGAACCTCCAGCAGAGCTGCATACGCATAAGTGAGGTATGGAATTGCAGAAGTGATCCATGGCTCAGAATTAATTCCTCTGTGTGACAGCAACTCAGTGATTATAAGCCCCGCCCACAAAAAAGCCTAGAAGCAGTCATGAGAGTGGACTCGAGTGTTCAGTCCAAGTGTGAGAACGCTCTTAACACATTTGTAGAAGTGTTACTGGCTGCAGCAGCGCTCTCTCACATCATGCAGTTGTTTCAGTAATAGAAATAGCATTGTGGTTTCTGAGTTTCTGAGACTGAGTGTTTTAATCAGCAGCTCACACTGACTTCTTTTGGGTCACTTCAACAGTCCAAATGTCTTCATGTTAGAATCTTAGGCTAAAACACAAAAGAGCTGGAGTTCATTCATAAAAATGTCTCTAAAAATATCATGTAGAATGTCGAGAGCACTATTTATTCAAACTGTGCTAGAGACTGTGTTCTATCTGTGTGAGGCCTGATATTTGAATCGTGTAAAGATTAACCTGTATTAAACATCTCCAAAATAATTTATTCAGAACGTTTAAAGTGCCCCAGTGTGTGAGGGTGTGGAGGAAGACTCAAGAGGCAAACTCACACCTTTTTCTCTGTTAGGTTCAAGTTCACACTGTGTGTGTGTGTGTGTCTTGTCTCTTTCTGTGGGTTCAAAAAATCTCAAACAGATACAAATAATTAGACTGCCTGTTAGAATCAAACTCTTTAGTTTATATCTCTCACTTTAAACCACAGTGCTGTTTCCATTAACACTGACACACACTCTCTGGTGTGAGATGGAAACTAGAGGACAAACGTCTCAAACCAAACACCAGCGTGAGGCCATTAAGGTTTTTACCACATCAAAGGTTCTGAAACTGCCGGACTCATAGACTGCAGCAGCACTTCGTCTAAACGTTTTGCATGCATAAGTCTAGACATGTTTTACAGCTTCATCATTTAATAATCATATAGTGTGAGAATATTCTTTAATTAATACACTTTCTTTCTTGTTTTTAAAAGTTTTTGTATTTTAAAGTGGACAAGTCCTCACAGAGATCGAACTCAGTCTCTAGCACAGCTTGTACATCAGATTTATCAGAGACATTATCATCAATGAGTTTCATCTCTTTTGTGTTTTAGCCTGAGATTGTAATATAAAGACATTTGGACTGTTGAAGTGACACAAAATAAGTCCGTGTGAGCTGCTGATTAAAACACTCATCTATCTGAGGCTTGAAACCACAATGCTATTTCTGTTAAACTGAAACCATGTGATGTGACAGAGCGCTGCTGCAGCCAGTAACACTTCTTCACATGCATTAAGAGCGTTTCACTCGAAAATGATTCTGGACTCATTTGGGGGAGGGGATTAAAATCACAGGTTGGCCTTCACATTGAAGAATTCCTTCTGAACCGTGAATCGATTGCAGTTCCATATGTCACTTTTGTACACACAGGTTTGCAAAATGGTAGCCATTATGTTCATCCTTTTCTTCTCAGGTGATAAAGAACAACAGTCATGCACGTAAACCTGCAAAAGAGAATTCATTCACGTGTGAGAAGATTTTCAGCCATGGAGGGTAATGCTGAGCCAAACTGCTCCAGTGCTGGGAAAGTACACCTCTCCCTTCCACCTTACACTCTATAACAGTGGACTACATAAAGTTTATCCCAATATGCAGGTAATACAAGATGAAATAAAAACACAACCACTTTAATACTGAAACAAGACATGATAAGATAAGTGCAGTAAAAGACGTTTATTGAGAGAGAGAGGCAGACAAATCCAAAACGGTAATCCAAAGCATGATCTAATAACAGGTAAAATGTCAGATGATATACAAACAAGCACAAACTGGGCAAGGCTGGAATCCAAAAACTAGAAAGAGTTACGAGGTCAATAACATGAATCAAAATGAGACGAGAACAGTGAATGAACTGCTTGGTATTGAGTTAATCTCAATACTATGGAAAGTCATAGTTCATAGTATTGAACTGTCTCTTATATACTGTGGTGTGAGTGTGTGTGAGATTGGAAACAGGTGTGTGTGCATTCCGGAGAAGATGAACATGTGTCTGTGTGTGGGAAGTGTAGTCCATGGCGGCCATGTTTGTAGGCCGCAGTGCAGGATGGGAAATGTAGTCACTGCTTTGCTGTGGCATGACAAAATACACTCCCTCCTCCGGGGGTCCTGCCCGGGAGCCTGAGCAGCGTCTTCAGAGTAGCAGGAAAGCAAAGCATCGTCCTCCATCGACTCTGCAGGCTGTGTTAACAGACTCAGGAGTGAGCAGAACTCGGTTGTCCATGTCAGCAGACATGTGCATGAGCAGAACTCGTTTGGCTGTGTCATTACACATGGGCATGAACAGAACTTGGTTGTCCATGTCAGCAGGCTCGAGCGTGGTGAGAACTTGGTTGGTCGGGACGTCGACTTCAGGCATGAGCAGAATCTGGTTCGTCCTGATGTCAGTTTCAGGCATGAGGAGATCTTGGCTGGTGATGACATCGGTTTCAGACAGGAATCTGGCATCGAAGGTCACATCGTCGATCTCGGCTAGGAACGTGTCATGAGAGGCCATCTCTTCGACCTCACCCAGGAACGTGTCGTGAGAGGCCATCTCTTCGACCTCGGCCACGAACACGGCTTGAGAGGTCGTCTCTTCGACCTCTGACAGGAAATCGGCTTGAGAGGTCGTCTCTTCGATCTCAGACAGGAACTCGGCTCGAGAGGACGTCTCTTCTATCTCGGACAGGAACTCAGCTTGAGAGGTCACCTCTTCGACCTCTGAGAGGAACTCAGCTCGAGAGGTCTCCTCTTTGACCTCGGACTTGAACTTGGCTTGGGAGTTCACCTCTTTGATCCCTAGCAAGAACTTGAGTTTATGCTGGAGCTCTGGAGATGAGACAACCTTGTGGGTCTCCTGCTGGAGCTCAGGAGGTGAGACCACCTCGAGGGTCTCAATCTGGAGCTCTGGGACCTAGTTCGCTACATTGACCTCCAGCTGGAGCTCAGCAGGTGAGACCACCTCGAGGGTCTCAGGTTGAAACTCTGGGAATGAGACCACCTTATGCGTCTCATGCAGGAGCTCTACAGGTGAGACCACCTCATTGATCTCAAGCTGAAGCTCAGGAGATGAGGTCACCATGTTGACCTCTGGCTGGAGCTTGGCCGGTGAGACCACCTCAGGGAAACCATAAACCCATAAAACTGGGAAACCATGAAGGCAAGTCACTGACTATTGTTTGGCTAAAGAAGTAGATTTGGCTGTGGAACAAGAACTGCCTCAAGTAGTCACACAATTCCACTGGGGAAACTAGACTGACATTAAAGGTGGCCATCCCCATGTACACTGCCCTGATGCGCTCCTCGCTCTCCTGTTGCATCCATGTTAAAGGCGTAGTATTCTGTTACGAAAAAGATTGATGGCGGAAACAAGTGCAGTAAAAGACGTTTATTGAGAGAGAGAGGCAGACAAATTTAAAAATGGTTATCCAAAGCATAGTTTAATAACAGGCAAAAGGTCAGGCGATATACAAACATGCACAAACTGGTCGAGGCTAGAATCCAAAAACAAAAACGAGGAACAAGTTCAATAACATGAATCAAAACGAGACGAGAACAATGAATGAACCGCTTCATTCACTACGCAAAGTCATAGTATTTAACTGTCTCTTATATACTGTGGTGTGAGTGTAAATGGTAAATGTGCACTTATATAGCGCTTTTATCCAAAGCGCTTTACACTGTGTCTCATTCACCCATTCACACACACTCACACACCAATGGTAGCAGAGCTGCCATGCAAGGTGCTAGCTTGCCAACGGGAGCAACTTGGGGTTCAGTGCCTTGCCCAAGGACACTTCGGCATGTGGAATCACCCGGGCCGGGAATCGAACTGCCAACCCTACGATTAGTGGACAACCCGCTCTAACAACTGCACCCCCGAGTGTGAGTGAGATTGGAAACAGGTGTGTGTGATTAGAATTTCGGAGAAGGTGAACATGTGTGTGTGTTTGTGTGGGAAGTGTAGTCCATGGTGGCCATGTTTGTAGGTCGCAGTGCAGGATGGGAAATGTAGTCACCGCCTCCCTCGTTTAAGCTCAATTAAACAAAAAACACATAGTAAAGAATATACAATAAATAGGAATAAAATTGAGAAAAAAAATCTAAGAAAACATTTACAATAGTAAAAGAAAAATGAGAATAAAAGTAGTAAAAAATAATAATAATTGTAATGTGTACACTATTAATGTATGCACAGATGAATACAAATTTGAATTTATACAGATGAGTAACACCTTGTTTATATACATAGATGGATAAATAGATTATTGCACAGTTGACAATAGAGGGGGAGCAACAAATAATAATGAATGAATAAATGTTCATATTGTGTGTGTGAGTGTGTATGTGATTGTGCCCTGCGATGGACTGGCACGCTGTCCAGGGTGTACCCTGCCTTGTGCCCGATGTTTCCTGGGATAGGCTCCAGGACCCTGTGACCCTGAAAAGGAGTAAGCGGTAGAGGATGGATGGATGGATGGATGGATGACCTAAGGTAGGACTCTTTCTTACACTGAGGGTGCAGCACTCTGCTGCTGAAGGAACGGCTCAGGGACCCCAATGTCTCATACAGGGGGTGAGAGGAATTGCCCATGATAGATGCCAGCTTAGCTAACATCCTCCTCTCCCCCACCACCTCACCAACCTCACTGAGCTCGAGCTTTTTTGCAAGGAAGAATGGGCAAGAATTTCAGTCTCTCGATGTGCAAAACTGATAGAGACATACCCCCAAGCGACTTGCAGCTGTAATCGCAGCAAAAGTTGGCTCTACAAAGTATTAACGCAAGGGGGCCGAATAATTTTGCACGCACCACTTTTCAGTTTTTTATTTGCTAAAAAAGTTTAAAATATCCAATAGATTTCGTTCCACTTCACAATTGTGTCCCACTTGTTGGTGAATCTTCACAAAAAATAAAAATTTTATATCGTTATGTTTGAAGCCTGAAATGTGGCAAAAGGTTGAAAAGTTCAAGGGGGCCGAATACTTTCGCAAGGCACTGTATCCCCAATACAATCTGCCGTATAGAACTGAATAGAACCTTTTTTCGCATTCTTGTCAATGCATTTTTAATGTACATTTTGTTGCAGGCTACAGAGTGTTCCATTCTTTCAGTAGTCAGTTATAGGCCTAACATAGGCTAAGCAAGACAAAATAGTAAAAAGAAGATTTTGACTGTTAAATTGTTGCAATGTTGAAAAAAATGGAAAAAACACGAAAAAACGTGTTCGGTATTCGGCCTTCGGCCAAGTTTTTTTCATTTCAGTGCATCCCTAATTATAACCTATACAGAAATTTTAATAAATGTGCAAAAATAAATCCAATCTACGCTCATGAACATCACTAACATAAATTTCTGAATATAATCAGGGAGGACTATTAGGTACATCGATAATGGACTTTAACAAAATGATGACACACACAGTGTAATATGGCATTTGTGGAATTTATTAAGGAGGCACAATGTAAATTGTGTAAAAACATTAAGATAAAGAAAACCTCGACACTTCATCAGTCATCAATATACATTTCTAATGAAATTGAATATTTATTGCCTGGAGATTAATTTCAGGTTAAACAGTGGAATCTCATCAGTAATGCAGTAAACACTCGTCTTTATACTCAGCCCTCTTAAAGGTCCTCAGTATTTCTGGAAAATTGTTCAAATGTATAAAAGTTTTACATTTACAGATGTACTGACTAAATGTTTAGCTAATCTACATTAATTATGATATTCACCAGATTTATCCTCTTTATAAAACTCGATGTTTCAAAGATAAATAAATTTAATACAAAAGTTAAAGCAAGATGTGAACCATGAGCCATTCTTTAATACTTTAACCTTCAGAATCAAACAAAATGTTCTTTTACATTCTAGAAATCATGTGCAAGAGAAAATGCTGAGAAAAAAATCCCAAATATAAGACTTTCATTCAAGAAAGAAAAAAACAGCAGGATGTAGGATTTTGATCAGAAATATTTTTTAAAGCTACATCCATCAAGTGAAGAAAATCAGTAGATGAATGATGTTAGGAGTCACCATAGAAACGGCATTAACACTTACATTTTGGTTGTGTTTCAAGTCTGAAGTCATTTGTCTTTATCTATTTTATTTTAACTTGTGCATAAATGTCTTCATGGCTCTTGTCTCTGGATGTTCTGGAGGATGAAGGTTTCTTAGCAAAACTCACAGCTGCATAGTTCAAGACATCTTCATCATCAGCCTGATAAAGAACAAGAGCCGTTATTGTGTAAATAGTTGTCTATTAGAATTCTCTGTGCATTGTGGATTGTAGGTCAGATGTGGATTTATTTAACAGAATAGAATCACAATTAATAGAAGACTGGATTACCTGATTGGTGGGAGTTTGATGGTTTCTTGATGAAGCACCTGAACAATAAAACACATAAGTAAAGTTTAAATGTAGAAAGGATTCACATTTTGGTGACAAATTTATACAGTAACTCTATAAATAATAATAAAAAAAAATAAATAAAAAAAATAAATAAATAATAATAATAATAAAAGTAAACAAACCTTTTCTCTGATTTTTATATAAAACTCCAAACAGAAACACGTTTACAATGAGAGATAAACATAACAGAGACAATGTTAAGGCAATAACCCAATAGTCGCCTCCTGAAATGATGAAAATGAAAACTTGTATAAATATTGGATGATTTATTAACAGGAAAAGGTTTTAACTACAGAAAATTCTGTTATAGAAAGTGAAAGGAAGTTTATTTGATCAAAACTCTTACCATCTCCATCGCTGCAGTTTGAACCCTGGAGTGTACCAGAATCTGTGTTGTTGTTAACCGTTCCAGGTGTAGGAGAGTGTTTCATCTCTTCACCTTTACAAATACATTGGAAAAGCAGAAAATAAACAGAAATGATACTAAATATGAATAATGTGAAATATTCAACATTTAATGCATATGTACACATAATTCTGGTTAAAGTGTTGATCTGGAATTAGCAGGTTATCAGAGTAAAACTGTTTACCTTCAAACTGCAGACGTGTTCCAGATGTGAACTTTATTTTAGTTCCCTCCACTTCTCCACAGAAATATTCTCCTCCATCATCTTCTCTCAATTCACTAATTTTTAGCTCAAACTTCTGTTCATTTTCAGTCACACTGAAGCGGCTATCTTTAAATTCATCAACAACTGTATAAATTTGCCCGTAACGTCTTACAAAGTATTGTGGCAATTTTCCAAAACTCTGTCTGTACAAAGCTAAATTATCTTTGTTTTTGCCCTTGCTCATGTTACACTTCATAGTTACATCTTCTCCACGCTTTACTGTTTTCACATGAAACTCCTTGATGTCAGAAGTTTTTCCTGTAAAAAAGTGTTTAATATTTAATGTTTAATGTCAGTAAATGATTTAAATATGAAATTTTACTATTTTAAATGAAAGTGTTCAAAATGTTACTCACCAGCTGTACAGAGAGAAAAAAGAGAGTAAAGCACGACAAAGAGTGTGATCATCGTTCCTGTTTAGACAAAGTGATAGTGAGGTAATGAACTTGTGAGTTCAGTAGAAAACCAGGTCCAGAATCACACCTGATTGGATGTTTTGAAGCTGTGGACTGATTTGATTGGTCCATTAGCTGTAATGAGATGCGAAGCTCACAGTGAATTCTTGTCTATTCTGATGCTGTGATGAGTCACATGACTTTACAGATATGATATACTGGAGCTCTAACAGTCCTGTGTGCTGGAACCTCTCTGATAGAAGAAGTTTAATGAAGTGCTTTTAGGTCAGCAGATCTAACAACCTTTCACAGTGCAGCCAGCAGAGGGCGCTGTGGCACGGGGTGTCTGCCATCGGACTAACCACGTGACCCTTGTTTTGGTTTTGTTTCCTGGTTTGTCACGGGTGTTCGTGTTTTTGGGTTAATGAGCACTAGGATTTAAGCGCACTGGTTACTGAGCACAGCGCTGGGTATTAATTATATGTTTTGGGTAATGCTAGGGATTCGAGCAGTCTGTGTCACAAGGATTCTGTGTTGTAGCGATTTCCTACTTTGGCTATGCTACATTAGCTCCTGGTTTGTTCATGCTACGTTTTTTGATTTGAGTTTTTATATTTTTGCTTAAATAAAAGAAGTTGAACTGCACCTGCGTCCGTCTACAACCGTCTGACAGAATACCCAGCCTACTTACGGAGGCAGCGGATCAACATGATGGATGCCTGGTTTGACAGGTATGTGAATGGAGCAAATTGAGCAATTAAGACGCTCGCTCGGAATGCCGGAGGACAGTTCATGCACCATACCACACCCGGAGTTTGTCATGGAATATGCCAGGTCACGCCGAAAGAAGGGGGAGTCTGTGGTCGGGGCTGAGACCAACTCCCACCCTCCCTCCTGGATTCTGATGCTCGCTCGGCCTCCCTGCTCGGCCTTTTTTAGGCAAAAACACAAGAGCTGGAGTTCATTAATAAAAATGTCTCTAAAAATATCATGTAGAATGTCGAGAGCACTATTTATTCAAACTGTGCTAGAGACTGTGTTCTATCTGTGTGAGGCCTGTTATCCACCCTAAAGGACACAACAACAGAGAAAGAACTGGGATTAATTCAAGTATAATCTCACCCCTTTGGGTAGATTTGAATAAATGATTAATCTGTATAAAACATGTCAAATTATTTATTCAGAACTTTTAGACAAAGTGCTGCTGCAGTCTATGAGTCCGGCAGTTTCAGAACCTTTGATGTGGTAAAAACCTTAATGGCCTCACGCTGGTGTTTGGTTTGAGACGTTTGTCCTCTAGTTTCCATCTCACACCAGAGAGTGTGTGTCAGTGTTAATGGAAACAGCACTGTGGTTTAAAGTGAGAGATATAAACTAAAGAGTTTGATTCTTTCTTTATCAGGGCTGTAAGAGATGTTAGACTTTTATAAATCCAATGGTTCTGATCAAGATGGTGGTTCTGTAGCACGCAGCAGCTACTTCAGGACCAGAAATATGGTGCATTGTTGCGTGTAGTCCAAACCACCACCAATGAGATCAGGACCAGGTTTTATCAAAAGTGTTATTATGGTAAGTGTTTTCTTAGGATACACTGTTTGTGTATACACACACACACACACACACATGAACTCACCCACACACAAGTGTTTTAAAACTTCTGCTTGAATGCATCTTTGTGTTTATGTGAAAATAAACATTAGAATATATGAATATTATATAACATAAAAACTATAAATAAATAATAAATCTGCTGGCTGCAGCAGCGCTCTGTCACATCACATGGTTTCAGTTTAACAGAAATAGTATTGTGGCTTGACAAAGTCTCTTCATAGATGTAGCAGCACATCCCTTCAGTGTTCACACTTAAACACACACATGTAGGCACTCCCTTGTTTGCATGGGAGACATTTGGCCTCTTGTTACCACCAACTCATTCTCAGGAACTTAACATACAGTTCCTTAGGGTGAGTTAATTACTTACTCAGGGGGTCCATCCTGCCATAAAACACACTGTTTCATTCCCATTTCACAATCACACCCCCGCAGAATGGGGACAACATGCAAACACAGGGCCACGGTGAGAATCAAACCCCCAACCCTGGAGGTGTGAGGCGAACATGCTAACCACTAAGCCAGCCTAAAAGACATAACAGAGAAAGACCTGGGATTGAAGTATAATTCACAACTTTGGGAAGATTTTGATTAACCAGTATAAAACATGTTATTAATATGGAAAGATTATTTACTGGTAGATTGTGCCTTAAATCATTAGATAACAAATCTGTGTCCTCAGTGCTCCTACTGCTGTCTGACATCCACCTGAAATGCACAAGCTCGTATGTGCTAATCCATGTTAGCAACATGCATATTGTGCTAGCAACATGATAATTCATGTCAGCAACATGCTAATTCATGATAGCAATGTGCTAATTCATACTAGCAACATGCTCATTCATGCTGTCAGTGTGCTAATTCATACTAGCATCATGCTTGTTCATGCTGGCAAGATGCTAATCCATTCTAACAACATGCTAATCAATGCTAACAAAATGCTAAATAATGCTCACTCGTAATGTGCTAATTAATGTTATCGTTGTACTAAATCTTGCTAGCAACATGCTAATACATTTGTCCCACATGTTAAACATGCTAGCATGGTGCTAATTCATTTTAACAGCGTTAAAATGTCTATGCTGTCATGCTAGCAGCATGCTAAGTCATGCTTGTGTAGTTGGGCGAACTGTTGTTTTTTTCATACCCATGATAAGTGACAAATGTTCTTTTTACTCGGTCACCTAGAGGGGGAAGCATGTGCAACGGTGCGTCCAGAGGTAGAGGGTCGAGATCCAAATTAATTGATTGAGGCACTATGGGGGTTATATGGTTGTCAATATCATATATAATTTTACAAGTGTAGTGGACTTTTGCCTATATAATTAGTGTTTCAGTGTCCGACAGTGTCACTGACTAGATGAATGGTGTTAAAAGAATTCCCAACAACCAGGTAGAGTTTAGGTATATGTATTAAAAAAACAATTATATGCATAAATCAACTTAGAAATAAAATGTATTCAAACTTTAACGCATGTTATCCCTATTTCTAAGGTTTTTAAGTCAATACCATACCAACTCAACAGGTTATGTATAAAACCATGTACATGCATAGAACAAGCAGTTTTCAGTTCTACCCTTTAACCAATGGGCCCAAAACAATAGTCTACCTAAGCCGGCACACCAGACTTTCTAGAAACCCCTTGTATGTGTTTCCGATGCAGGCCTGAATCGTAGCTCGGGGATGTTGAGGCCTGAAAACTGTACTAGCCGCTTCACGCGAATCGCGCAACAAAACAAACAAACTCACTCACGAGGTTGATGGAGATTTCCGTGTCCAGAGTCCCGCACGTCACTGCAGTTGCTCATGTGCTACTGCAGTTCAACAACAGTCTTCCTCCGGTTAGTCTCGCGGTCTTGTGCCTCCAGAAGCAACTCATTCGCTTTCGAAGCCAGTTAGCATGACACAGTCCTAGCTACCGAGTTGCTAACTTTTTAAACATACCATTAGCTGAACTATTCAGACGAATTCGCTTTGAAAACCTCTCTATGATACCGACTTCTTCTACATGCAAAGTAGTGAATAGGTTATCGGTCTGACAACCATGAAGTGTTCATTATGCATGAAAAGTCGCATTTATCACTGTCCAGTTCTCCAGTGTGATCTTCTCCGTGCCTCACCTGCAGCCGGCCAAAAAAACGCGTGACCTTTCCTTACACAGCATTTGCCTCCTCCCCTGACCTCTCACCTTTCCCATTGATTGGCTAACAGTTAACCTAGAAGTAAATAATTGTATATACAATTATTTAACATGGGAATACAGAATTCCAAAAATACAGTGTGTGTATTTAAATTCGTACAAAACAAAAGGAAACCATGTATTTTCTACAGGGTTACACAAGTCATTCTTCTTCAAGTGACAGCAGGAAGGCGAGACCCTTGGTGGAGGTTAAAGACCTTGTGCTCCCCCACCTTCCGTGGGGCATCTGTGGGGCATCCTCAAATGGAATGTGGAGGAGCACAAGGTCTCTGACAACCAGCAGCTCCGTGAGGTCATCTCCTTTAGCTCACTGATTTCTGATGACCTTCCATGAGTGCCACTCCCAGACTGTCCTCTCATACCCATAGGAGCATGTTAACACTCCCAGCGAATGGGTTCACAGAGAACCTCCATCAAGGTGCTGTCAGCCTGATGCCGAACCAACTGTTTTAACTCACACTGAAGTGTTTTGTCACTCACATGCTCGACGAACTGGTCTCCCAATAAAATTTTAGAATTCGGCATCTCATGTGGTGCCTGCGGTTTGACCTTCTCCCACAGGATCATCAACGCCATAGAGAATTCCACCAGCTCTGTGATGTCATCATGGAGGAGTGGAAGAGGACTCCAGTGGCAACCTGTTAAGCTCTGGTGAACTCCTTGTCCAGGGGGGTTAAGGCAATGCTGGAAAATAATGGTGGAAACACAAAATATTGACACTTTGGGCCCAATTTGGACATTTTCACTTAGGGGTGTACTCACTTTTGTTGCAACGGTATACACATTAATGGCTGTGTTTTCAGTAATTTTGAGGGTACAGTAAATTTACACTGTTACACAAAGCTGTACACTCACTACTTTACATTGTACAAAAGTGTCATTTCTTCAGTGTTGTTACATTAAAAATTATAATCAAATATTTACAAAAATGTGAGGGGTGTACTCACTTTTGTAAGATACTGTGTGTGTGCCGGTGGTAAATATCCGTACTGTTGATGCTGTGCTTTTTCCTCGCATAACTATTGGTACTCTAAAGGCCATGTACATAGTTAGCTTGCCCACTGGAGTTATGTGAAGTTTTACCAACTGTGGTGTTCAGGCCACCCAAGACTTTCTAGTGGGGGGTCAAATTGAATCCTTGGATCTATCAGTGCCTTCAGACGTAGACCAAGGGAAGGTTCAGTCATTGTTGTTGAGGTATGCATCCATATTTTCATCTCATGAGGGGGATCTGGGATGTACCGACCATATCTCTCATGATATATCACTCTTATATGATACCCCTGTTAGGCAGTGGTATCGGAAGATACCTCCTTCCATGTATGAGGTCGTTGAGACCCACATAAATCAGTTACTGAGGCCCAAGTAATTAGGTAGAACTGTAGTCTTTATGCTATTCTTATAGTCCTTGTGAAAAAGAAGCACAGTGGGCTGCACTTGTGTGTGGACTATTGCCATCTGAACTCAAAGACTAGGAAGCATGCATTTCTACTGCCCTGCATAGAGGAGACATTGGACTCCCTGGCAGGAGCCCAGTGCTTTTCAGCCATGGACCTTGCCAGTGGGTATAATCAGGTTCCTGTTTAGGAGAGAGATAATCATAAAACAACATTCTGCATTCCGTTTGAACTATTTGAATGAAATATAATTCCCTTTGGACTGTGTAATGCACCTAGTACCTTCCAGCAGTTGATGCAGAGGCTGTTTATTGATCAACAAGGACAGTCTCTTCTTTTGTACCTCGATGATATACAGAGGATTGGATAAAAGGAGAAGTTGGAAAAGTGTAGAGGTAAGGTACCTAGGTCAGGTGATATCATCAGAAGGGGTCGCTATGGATCCAAGTAAGATTGAGCCAAATTGGCTGTTGCCCTGCACAGGCTGGTGGCGGAGCTGGCGAGTCCAACATGTCCGAAATGTACAGGTCAGGATTTTGCTGGGGCCTGGTCTGCACAGTGCCAGTGGACCTTTGAGGAGTTGACGCTACAACTCACCATGTCCCCAGAACTTGCTTATGCTGATTTCTCTCTATCGATCCCAGGAGCAAGGACTTAAGCTATGACCTATAGCTTATGCTAATCGTACACAAAAACCCACTGAGCACAATATAATCAGTAATTATCTGCATTTATCGCAATTATGAGCAGATAACAGCAATTATTGGCAATTGTCGACCTTTATCAACAATAATCGCATCAGCAGTGTTTATCGTCATTTATCAGCATGATCGGAATTATGGGCAGTATCTGTATTTATCCCCAATTATCAGCGATTCATCAGCATTCGTGTCGGCAATTATCGGCCTCTATTGTCAACATCAGCTGTTATCAGCGTTTATCGACATTTTTCAGCAATGATCAGCATTTATTGCCACTTTTCATCATTTAGAGTAGTTATGGACAATTAACTGCAGTTATCAGCATGGCTGGACATTAATCATTAATGATCATCATTGGTCAGTGTTGCTCAGACTTGATTAGTTTTTATTGACATTTATCAGCAGTTATCTATAGTTATGAGCATTTATCAGCATTTTTCGACAGTGTCAGAAGTTATCGGCATTGATCTGTGTGGATCAGCATTTATCAGTATGCATCACATTTGTCAGCAATTATCAGCAGTTATTTGCAGTTATAAGCATTTATGGGCATCGATCAGCATTTGTCTGCAATTATCGGCATGAAGCAACATTAATCGCATTTAAAGGGATTACAGCAGTAATCTGTGTTTATCGATATTTACCAGCGTTTTTCAGCATTTGTCTCCATTTATTGGAGACTGTCAGCAGTTATCAACCGTGATAAGCAAGTTTGATGATCTGTGTTCATAAATCATTTTAGAGGTACATCAGCACTTATCAGGGAAGATCAATGTTTATCGTCCATTATCAGTGTATATCAGCACTTACCAGTGGTGGTCAGAGTTTATCTGCCATTATCACATGTTTTGCATTTGGCCGTTATCAGGGTTATGAGCGATTTTGAGCATTAATTAGTGGTTATAGCGTTATGAGCCATTATCCTTATATATTGGAATTTAGTAGCGATGGTGTTCGCTGTGATCGACATTTACCAGCCATAACTGATGTATCAGCGTTAATGGTGATTATCCATGTGGAGGCAGGGGGCGTGGTCCAGCACAAGTTTGTGAATGGAAGGCGGAGTCAGAGAAGGTGTGTAGTGAACTCGCAGGCAGGCGTTCCTACTACTGGTTGCCAAAGTAACGCAAGCTTACAGCCTCAACATGTTTAAAGCAATAATAATAATAATAATAATAATAATAATAATAATAATAATAATAATAATAATAATAATTGCAAAATCCTGGGGCAGCTCCCATCTCAGTGAGTGTCACCATCAGGGTGTCGTTCACTACATGCTCGATGGTGACCGGGAGCAGGACCGCCGCTCTTCGGCCGTGGCCTCCATAACTCCTGGGTGAAAAGTCTGGCTCGGTGCTGCTTGTTCCTGGGCGCTGAAGCAGTGACAAGCCAGACACTTCACCCAAGATAGGAGCTACATAGGGATTTTTCTTGATTGCAAGAAAAAGTGAGTTTCATTATTATTTATTCATTTAATTAATTAATGTATTTATTTTTTGTTCAAACCCGCTAGGATCCTAAGCTAAGCTAGTGAGCAGGGGTGGCCATAGATGACATGCACTCACCCTTCTTCCCTCCCATTGGTAGTCGATGCACCAAATTTGCATAAACCTAAACTTTACTCAACTTTGGATTCACTGGACACGCCCACATCCGGTCGCCGTTGCACATATCGCTGGAAGTCGCCAAATCTCGTTGAAAATAAACAATTAAATTCAATTCAATTAAATTTTATTTGTATATCACTTTTTACAACAGACATTGTCTCAGAGCAGCTTTACAGAAATATAAACACGGTATACAGATATTAAATGTGTGAATTTATCCCAACTGAGCAAGCCACTGAGTGGCGACGGTGGCCAGGAAAAACTCCCTAAGATGATTAAAGGAAGAAACCTTGAGAGGAACCCGACTCAGAAGGGAAGTGTAAAATAGTACATTATGGATATACATGAAGTCTGTATGGTCTTCAGAGCAGCCGCAGTCCCATCAGTCTGGAATTGGAGAAGATTCGAGACTTGAGCTCCATCCAGAGGCTGAAATGATCTGGATCTCTAGTATCTCCATAAATTCGTGTGTGGCTCGGCAAAAGGAGAGAGGGAGAAAAAAGATTATTATGACCGTGAAGTAGTAAGAATAGAATCTAGTCAGGGTAGGCTTGAGTAAACAAATACGTTTTAAGCCTAGACTTAAACACTGAGACTGTGTCTGAGTCCCGAACACTAATAGGAAGACTAATTGTTCCATAACACTGGGGCTTTATAAGCGAAGGCTCTTCCCCCTGCTGTAGCCTTCACTATTCTAGGTAATGTCAAATAGCCTGCATCTTTTGATATAAGTAGGCGTGGCGGATCATATAAAACCAAAAGGTCGCTTAGATATTGTGGCACGAGACCGTTTAGTGCTTTATAGGTTAATAAAAGTACTTTATAGTTAATGTGAGATTTTAATGGGAGCCAATGCAGTGTGGATAAGATCGGGGTGATGTGGTCGTATCTTCTAGTTCTAGTTAGGACTCTAACAGCTGCATTCTGGACTAACTGGAGCTTATTTATATTCCTACTGAAACATCCAGACAGTAAGGCATTACAGTAAACAGTCTCCGGTCGCATTGTCGCTGCAAGTGGCTGTGTGTGTTTATGTACCTTTAGGAATACACACCTGTGGAGAATTCAGTTAATGAAAGTTCTGTGATGCAGGGAGCAGAAGAGAAAAGAGAAAAAAAAAGAGAGAGATAAAGAGAGAGAGAGAGAGAGAGAGAGAGAGAGAGAGAGAGCGCACCTGGAGTGTGTGTGTGTGCACACGCACCACGTGCGATAAAAGCTAGGAGAAAAGTGAAAGTAAGTCAAATGAAAACACTTGTCCTCGGTTTAAACCCAGACAGTATTAGAATTAAAGGCATTATAAGCATTTGCCAGATGTGATCAGTTTTTGAATCCCTATTTATGGGATTTTACCAGCCGGAAGCCATAAATATGAAATTTTTATGGCGTGGCGGGCTGTGGACGGCAGATGCCGAGATTATAAAGGGTCATGTGGGTGGAGACGCATGACCCTTTGTTATTCCTGTTGTGCGCGCATCAATGGAGCCAATCAGCGCGCCAGACAGAGTTTCACGTCTGAACTAGGCTTTTCTATATACACAATGTCATGAGCTTTAATATTGTTCATTTTAAGGTAAGCAGTTTTCTGCTTTTAGATAAACGCTTACGTGGTTTTCCTATGAGTCGGCCTGAGACGGGGTTTTTTCCCTCATGAGCTTGTCCAAATTATAAACTAAATAAAAAAAAAATGTTTTTTAGATGCCAAAAAATTTTAACTGCAAGCAGAAAATATTTGTGTATTGTAGTTGAGAAGTGTTTTTATGAGCGTGTGTGTTTGCAAGCCTGCAGGATCAAAGTGGGAAAAGGCACTCAGACTAGATACTGAGGAAATTGTGGATGGACACTAAGGCCTAACAGTGGAGAAAAAAGCTTGCAGAACCCGGTTAAAATATTGTGTTAGGAGTTGTTTTACAATGAACTTGCTGAGCAGGTGAACTATCAGAAGAAGGTGGTGTTCTAGGCAGAGTGAAGCGGTTGGCACCGTACCTGGGAGATTTTAAGAAGTGCTGAGTTGTCGTACAGTTATCGACAGTAAAACTGAGCTGCTGTAACCGGTCATGTTCTAGGCAGAACAAATAATTTTTGTGTTATTTTTGAAAGTACGATTTAACCAGGAAAATATTTTCAGCCAAGTCAGAGTTTCAGCACAGAACAGCGTTTCAGCACAGAACAGCATTTCAGCAGAACGTTTCATGACAGAACAGCGTTTCAGCATAGCGTTTGAGCACAGCATTTCAAAACAGAACAGCGTTTTAACAGAGAACAGTGTTTCAACACAGAACAGTGTTTCAGCACAGCGTTTCAACACAGTGTTTCAATACAGAACAGCGTTTCAATACAGAACAGCGTTTCAGCACAGAACAGCATTTCAGCACAGAACAGTGTTTCAGCATAGCATTTCTTCACAGCACAGCATTTCTACACAGAACAGCGTTTCAGCACAGAACAGCATTCCAGCACATCATGGGGAATGAAAACTCATCTAAATTAACGAATAAAACACACTAATAAATCCTAGTGTGTTGATCCCAAAATCAGTCCATCAATATCTATCTATCTCTCTCTCTCTCTTACCTAATACCGCTTCTGTGTGTCTAGGTGCCCGCTATTTGTTTCCGTTTCCTCTATTGGAGGGGGGTGGATTTGGATCTGAACACTCTCCATCAGGTCGCGCACCTCACCGTTGACTTTCAATACTTTCAATTCAATTACTCATACTAGTTCTCCCCTCTCGTGTTTATTTATGTATATATGTTTACACAACACTACCATAACTCATGATGCTGTATTTATATTAAAGTGCCCTGTGGAGTGCTGTGAGATTTTGTGTGTGATTTTCTTTAATTTAGAGTGAAGTGTGGTGTTCAATTCTAACTTGTCTCTGGAGGAGATGTTGTACACACTTGTAGGTATTTAATGGTTTATTATCTTTTTAATGTAATTTCATGGAGTGCAGCATAGATGTTGTCTTTTAAATGTCCATATTACTGATAAATTGTTAAATAAATCTTTCTGATTGATACACCAGCTTCCATCTGTGTCCTTTAATTAGAGTGGTTTGTGTGGGACCCATGTGGGCCTATTGAGCAGGTTATATATTCGTGTATTCATTGGCCATAGAGACACTAATATTATTAACCTTGAGGTTGTGTGCAATACGCCCCCTGGTGGCCACATATGCGTCAGACATGATGGATTTTAAAGTGCATCCACGTGTTAAATTTCTTTGACACTATACTGAGTGATTTTCATGTAAATTGTATGCATTACTGAAATAATTCAAGGTAAACCTGTTACGGAACGTAGTGGAGTTGGACACAGAACCAGAACTCTTTATTCAACACAAAACACAAGCTCAAAGCTAACGGTGTTAGAGCATATCCTTCTTGGCATGAACTCTAGCGCAAACCATAAACAGGTTTCCCTCTCCTACTACTAACCGCTAAACGTATCAACAATAACGAAGCGTCCTGCTCTGAAAACCCGGCGCTTAAATAGCAAACATCATTACATCTAACACAAAACACCTGTACTAGATCACGGTGGTTAAGCTAGCCCTAAACCCGGAGTGCGCGCTCACCCAAAGTCCTTCAAATGAACCGCCACAGCGGCCTCTGGCGGCCGTGGCGTGACAAAACACTGTAGTACAGCATTTGAGTTCTTCTCAAATATTCTCCTTTTTCAGGAACACATGTAATGAGAATAATTGAAGAATTAACAGTTCATCACCTCAACACATTAAATGTTTAATCTTTTTTTTAAGCATTTATTTATTCATTTTCATGTGATTCATATTCATGTGATTCATTTACCTTTTTCTCCCCTCCCTTCCCCAAATATTTCATTGAGAAATAATAATAATAATAATAATAATAATAATAATAATAATAAATAAATTAAAAAATATAATAATCCCCCCCAAAAACACACACACAAACCCGGCTCATCATGGCTACTCAATAGCTGTCGCTGGTTATATAAAAATTATAAAACCCGAGAACTAAAGTAAAAATAAGAATATAAATAGCCAATTGGAGCTGAAGAGGGACACACACCCAAAGTCTCCATAAAACAAAGGAGACAGCAGTGTATGTCTAGGGTCATGTCTAGGGTATGTCTAGCAGTCTAGGGTTTTCCTCAAAGTGGACCTAGAGTAAGCTAAAAAAAATTACTAAAAAGAAAAAAAATTCCAGTAAGAAAAAAGTCCCCTGCTGACTTCAAATCGAATAAATAGTCTGCGCACTTCAACAAATATAATGTCCTTACCTTTTAAAGACTTATACCTAATAATATTACACAGTGTAGCACATTAAAATAAAATACAAGAAGAGAATAACAAGATGATAAAAAATAAATATAAATAAGTAAATAAATAAATAAACAAACAAATTCTGAACGAAGTAATGCACAATATCCACAATAAGAATTCGAATTCTATAGAGCTGGATGGCCGAGTGCAAATTAGAATAAAGAATATTATCAAAGAAAATAAATAAATTAATTAAATTAAATAAATAATAAAAAAATAATAAAAACAATAATTAATAAAATAAATACTAAATAAACAAATAAATAAATAAATAACGAACACTACACTGTGTAGGTGATGCGGTTCACCCCGGTATTAAGAGTTTAACATATTCTGCTACTTCCTCCGCTGAAATAAAGTCCTTCTGGACTCCGTTGTATGTAATCGTGACGAGCTGGATGAAGTATTCCATAGGGATCTCCCTCAATATCACGAAGTTGGACTGTGTAGTCAGGGAAAACGGAGATGTTCAGATCCCTCGCTTTAAAATATAAAAAATCGGCGTAAAATATCAATACAGTCCCTGTGATAATGGAATCTGCACACAATAGCTCGTGGTCGTTCACCAGACTTCGGCTTCGGCTGAAGGGTCCGGTTGGACCGGTCCAGAACCGGCTCCTTCTCCAGACCAAACGCCTCCTTTAACAAGGCCGCTACAGCAGCAGTTGTAGAGGTGTCAGCGCCCTCTGGAACTCCGACTATCCTCACGTTATTGCGCCGTGACCTCGACTCCAAATCCTCACATTTATTCTCTAATTGAGTCACGTTCGCGGTGAGACTCGATAGTGGTCTTCATATGAACTATATCATTGGTGTAACCGGAGAGAGTGTGCCCCATTTCCCCACAGTACCTTTCAGTGTTGATATGGTGGCCTCGGTGGCGACTTTATCACTAGCCTGCTGTGTTCTCATGGCCTGCAGGTCATGCTGGATAGTAGATAGCGCATCACTGAGAGTCTTCTGAAGATTCTTCTGGTGCTCCCGGGAACTCATTCTTAAAATCAGCCAGCAACTCAAGCTTGAATGCGGCGAGGTCAGAGCCACCACTCGGGACGCGGATGCACCACGGGTTCACTGGGGAAGGAGCGGCTACAGATTTCTGAGGAGGAGGCGCGGGCGCAGGTGCATGGTGAGAGGGAGGCGCGTTGCGGATTCAAGAAGGAGACGCGCTGCGGTGCGCCCATTAGACCTCAATTTTGTCTGTACGCTACCGGTTTCGAGTTTTTTCCCGACATCTTTAAAAATGTTTCATCTTTAATCTAATTTCAGGATCAGGGGAAGCTGGTCCCTCTGAATCACTGCCTGAACGATCTTTATACCGAATGTTTACATCAAACTTGACCTTCTGTATTACCAGAACCTGCACTACGTGAAGCCCAAAAGCATTCAGTCCTCACACGCTCCATGATATATGCTACTAATGCATGTGGTTCACTACATCCTCTAACACGTCACAAGCGGGTAAAAAGCCCCACTGAATGGCTCCGAACCAGGTTCACTGGCCTTCCGTTGATACAGTTGTGCAACATTTTTGCCAGAGGTGTCCTATCTGCCAGAAGTAGTCATTTCCAGAAGGCTGCCTCTCTCTCACTCTCTTTCTAAAATAAATGTGCTATATTCTGCAAAGTAATATATTACCACACATTGATTACACCACCTGGTACCTTCAGAAAGGTCCACATCCAAGAACACTGTCCATGAGCTGTTTCCCACTGTTATGTACATGTTTCAATACATATAACTGAGATCACTCTCCTGCCCTGTGTGCTGCTTGTTTAAGATCCTCTTTAGATTGCAGAAAGCAGGGTTTAAGTGTGGGGAAAGGAAGCCTGGGAACAGGGAACCTTCTATAATGGATGAAATGCACATTCATTCACTGCAGCTCTACATGGGAATGAAATGTCTGAGACTTTTTTCTTGACATAAATTTATTAAAAGAAAGATGCTACGTGTTTATTTCACAAAAAATCTAAACAAAATCAAAGACCAAGAAATCTCATGAAACAAAAAGGAGTAAGACATTTTATATTCATTATAGTTGTTACTTATTTAATTGCTTTCTTCAATTTTGAACCAAATAAAAGAAATCTAGGTAGAAAATCAAAGCAATTAGCAAAATTGTCAGAATTTTTACCTTAGCCTTGAATTTTTAATTTGATCTTCTTTTAAAAATAATTATTGTAAAGATAAGTATGAAGGCAAGAACTCCAACTCTAATATATGGAGCCAGAACAGCACATGCATCTGATCAGTACAACTGGAACCTGTGTGGAAAAATAAATCTCTTTTTAAAACACTTCAGAGCTGAAACATTACTGAGTCTAGTGAAACAAGGTTTAAAGTAAAAATCTGTTAGAGAGTAGAGGTCTAACTGTGTCTGAGTTATCAGCAGGATTTTTTAGGTCCTCAAATGTCTTACCTTTAATTTGAATTACTTCCACTTTAATTCCATTCCCGAAGAGGATTTGTCCACACGCCCCACAGCACAGTAGAACGTTCCATTATCAGAGGTTGGGAGGTTCCTCTTGGGGAGAGTTGTAGACACAGCTCTGTGTAGGAGAACCAGCCTCAGAGCTCTTCTTACACTCATCACTGCCGTCTCCATGAGGTGTAAATGATTCCCTGGATGAGATTCTCCTGAGCCGTATCTAAACCAGTACACATCTGTCCTTCACAGCTTGAAGTAAACGCTTGTACTGAACACTGGAGTGTGAGTGACTCTCGTTCTCCATCACCGTTACAGTCGGAGGAGGTTGTTTCATCTCCTCAGCTTTAACATCAATTAGTAAAAATAATACTATAAATAACGCAGTGGTGTGAAATGATAGAGAATTCTAGATAAAGTGTTGATCTGGAATTAGATCGAGTTCAGGAGCAGGTTATCAAAACTGTTACCTTCAACAACCAAAAAGGGTTCCAGATGCAAAGTATAGTGAAGAATTCAGCTCTTCTGCACAGAAATATGTTCCTGAATCCTCTTCTTTGATTTCTTTAATGTTGAGATTAAACAGTTTATCTACCTAGTACTGAAGCGTCCTTCATTAAATCCTGCACGGTATCTGATCGTCTTACCAACCGGTTTCACAATCAACTGAGGTAATTTTCCAAAACTCTGTTTGAACCAAACAAATTTATTACTGTCACCAGTTAAAAGCCGTCACATTTTATAGTTACAATTTTCTCCACGCTTTACTTTTGAACTTGAAGATCCTTGAGATCAGAAGTTTTCACTGAAACAAAATCAGTGTTTAAGGTTTAATGATGTCATTAAATAAGATCAATATGTAGTGAAAGTATTTTAGATTAAAATATTCTAAATGTCACTCACCAGTTATGAAGAGAGAAAGAGCGACAAAGAGTGTGATCATCGTTCCTGTTCAGACAAAGTGATAGTGAGGTAATGAACTTGTGAGTTCTGTAGAAAACCAGGTTCAGAGTCTCCCCTGATTGGATGTTTTGAAGCTGTGGACTGATTTGATTGGTCCAGTAGCTGTAATGAGATTAAAGTCTCAGTAAAAAAGGCTGTATGTAGTCTACAAATAGTCGTGATGGGAAATGACGCAACACTACATCAGCACTTTCAGCTGCACTGAACTTGTTAAAGTGTTTAAAGAACTGAGGAGGGAGATTTAATCCAGAATCAGTGATGTGATGTCGCAGAAGGATTCCAGTCCCAATGCACCCTCTAGTTTACAACTACAAGCTACAACTATAACGTGTGGACAGGAAACATCACGTGTCTACTTTAAAGCAGTAACGTTAGTGGACGAAAAATTTGACCTTTTGCCAATTAAAGTAGCTGTAACCGTGCTAGCCTCTAAATATGAGCTAACATTCGTAAGGAGCCATGTGGTTTAAACTGAAACTAGGATGGATGATGCCAGATAACTTTTAACAATAGAAACTTTACTTGGTTCTTTTCAAACAACATTTGAAACAATTATGAACAGAAAAAGGAAAATAAAAAATGGGCCCTTTAAAGTAATTGAGTCTTTTGATCTCCACCCCTTTTGGGGTCAGTAAAGTCTAAATTGTGATCACGTTCTGGATTAATCAATCTACTGTCAACATGCGTCACCTGTTCTGTGACAGTTTCCTGTTTAAGAGGAAGGAGAGTACTTTCACAGCACTGGAGCAGTTTGGCTCAGCATCAGCCTCCATGCTAAAAATCTTCTTACAGCAGAATGACTTCTCTTTGGAGGTTTTCCTTCATGATGACATGCCGTGCTCCAGAAACTGCTGTTCTTCAGAATCATTTCTGGATGTGGACTCAAGCATTTGATCCAATTGCTCTTAATACGTGAAGAAGTGTTACTGGCTGCAGCAGCGTCTGTCACATCACATGGTTTCAGTTTAACAGAAATAGCATTGTGGTTTCAAGCCTCAGATAGATGATGTTTTTAATCAGCAGCTCACACGGACTTATTTTTGTGTCACTTCATCCGTCCAAATGTCTTTATATTACAATCTCAGACTAAAACGACAAAGGAGATGAAACTTTATGATGATAATGTCTCTGATAAATCTGATGTACAAACTGTGCTAGAGACTGAGTTCGATCTCTGTGAGGACTTGTCCACTTAAAACACAAAACCTTTTAAAAACCAGAAAGAAAGTGTATTAATAAAAGAATATTCTCACACTATATGATTATTAAATGATGAAGCCAAAACATTTCTAGACTTATGCACAAAACGTTTAGACAAAGCTGCTGCAGTCTATGAATCCGGCAGTTTCAGAACCTTTGATGTGGTAAAACCTTAATGGCCTCACGCTGGTGTTTGGTTTGAGACGTTTGTCCTCTAGTTTCCATCTCACACCAGATGTGTGTCAGTGTCGAAACAGCACTGTGGTTTAAGTGAGAGATATAAACTAAAGGTTTGATTCTTTCTTTATCAGGGCTGTAAGAGATGTTAACTTTCATAAATCAGGGTTCTGATCAGATGGTGGTTCTGTATACGCAGCAGCTACTTCAGGACCAGAAATATGGTGCATTGTTACGTGGCAAACCACACCAACGAGATCAGGGCCAGGTTTATCAAAGTTTTATTCATATTATGATGTGATGTGTTTATTGCATACACTGTTTATATATATACACACACCAGAGTAAAGCCTGGTTTAACTTGTGTTAATGTGGTTGCGACTTTGTGTTTCTGAACATAACAAACATTAATTTATGAATATTATATAAAATTAAAATTAAAGAAAGAACAAAAAACAAATAATAAATAAATAAATACCACCTGTTATTTAAATAAAACTGAAAAGCCTTAGCAAAGTAATGTAGTGAGGTTGGGGGTGTGGTCGAGCTTCAGCTATGGATGGAGGGAGCGGGTCTAACAGGCAGTCTAATTATTTGTATCTGTTTGAGATTTTTTAACCCACAGAAAGAGACAAGAACACACACACACACACACACACACGCACACACACACACACACACACACACACACACACACACTCACACACACACACACACACACACACATACAGGTGAACTTGGACCTAAAGAGAAAAAGGTGTGTGAGTTTATGTTTGTTGTTTTGAAAGTGCACTGAAGCGCGGCCTGAATAAACGTGAACCCGGAGATCAGTTAAGATTCGGCTGCCTCTCGAGTCTTCCTCCACACCCTCACACACTGGGGCACTTTTAAACGTTCTGAATAAATTATTTTGGAGATGTTTTATACAGGTTAATCTTTACATGATTCAAATCTACCCCAAAGGTGTGAGATTATACTTGAATTAATCCCAGTTCTTTCTCTGTTGTTATGTCCTTTAGGGTGGATATCAGGCCTCACACAGATAGAACACAGTCTGAGAGTTTGAATAAATAGTGCTCTCAAACCTCTAGCATGATATTTTTAGAGAACTTTTTTTATGAATGAACTCCAGCTCTTTGTGTTTTAGCTGAGATTCTTACTGAAGACATTTGGACTGTTGAAGTGACCCAAAAAGAAGTCAGTGTGAGCTGCTGATTAACACACTCAGTCTCAGAAACTCAGAAACCATAATGCTATTTCTGTTCAACTGAAACAACTGCATGATGTGAGAGAGCCGCTGCAGCCAATAACTTACTCTAAATGTGTTAAGAGCATTCTCACACTTGGACTGAACACTCGAGTCCACTCTCATGACTGCTTCTGAGGCTTTTTTGTGGGCGGGGCTTATAATCCAGAGTTGCTGTCACACAGAGAATTAATTCTGAGCCATGGATCACTTCTGCAATTCCACACCTCACTTATGCGTATGCAGCTCTGCTGAGGTTCATCCTTTTATTGTTTTTATTAGTTTCATTCGGTTCAGCACTCAAGCAGCATGTCATCATGGGAAGACCTTCAAACGGAGCTGTTCTGCTTGCAAGAAGATTTTAGAACACTTTAAGAAAAGATTAACTGACAGCATTAAACTGAACATGTTGCATGCACACAGATAAATAAGATATACGAGCTACAGTCACTATGGCAACAATCATTCAGCATCACTACCTGTAAGATTAAATCCAGCACTTCCATAGTGATAACTCACTGTAATTAACAAACCTGAATAATAAGACATCTAAAGGCAAACCAATCCAGTGCTACAAAC
>CM022779.1:14614475-14626975 GCA_012411365.1 Ameiurus melas
TTTGTGAATTTTGCTGCCCAGTGAGAGTGCCCTTTCCCGGGTAGGTGTGTGGAGGCCTGGGTGTCTTTGTTGGGGGTTTTGTGAATTTTGCTGCCCAGTGAGAGTGCCCTTTCCCGGGTAAGATTGTGTGGAGGCCTGGGTGTCTTTGTTGGGGGTTTGTGAATTTGCTGCTGCCAGTGAGAGTGCCCTTTCGGGTAAGATTGTGTGGAGGCCTGGGTGTCTTTGTTGGGGGTTTTCTGATTTTTCTGCCCAGTGAGAGTGCCCTTTCCCGGGTAGAGTGTGTGGAAGCCTGGGTGTATTTGTTGGGGGGTTTTCTGATTTTTTCTGCCCAGTGAGAGTGCCCTTTCCCGGGTAAGGTGTGTGTAGAAGCCTGGGTGTGTTTGTTGGGGGTTTTGTGAATTTTGCTGCCCAGTGAGAGTGCCCTTTCCCCGGGTAAGATTGTGTGGAGGCCTGGGTGTATTTGTTGGGGGTTTTCTGATTTTTTCTGCCCAGTGAGAGTGCCCTTTCCCCGGGAAAGAGTCTGTGGAATCCGGGGTGTATTTCTTGGGGGTATTCTGATTTTTGGCTGTCCAGTCAGAGTGCATCATGCCTGGGGAAGCTCTTAGCTGACTCCTGAGTGGAGCTCCGTTCAAGGAAAAGTCCCTGGAAGTCTGTCATTTTGCCGAAAAAAGTGCACTTTGCTTGGGGAAGCTCTCAGCTCACTCCCTGATGGAGCTCCGTTCAAGGGAAAAGTCCTGGAAGTCTGTCATTTTGCCCGAAAATATTGCATCATGCCTGGGGAAGCTCTTAGCTGCCTGATGGAGCTCCGTTCAAGGAAAAGTCCTGGAAGTCTGTCATTTTGCCGAAAATAGTGCATCACCTGGGAAGCTCTTAGCTGGGTCCCTGATGGAGTCTTAGGAAAGGTCTGAAGTCTTTGCGAAATAGTGCATCGCCTGGGAAGCTGAGTCCCTGATGGAGCTCGTTCAGGGAAAAGTCCCTGGAAGTCCGTCATTTTGCCCGAAAATAGTGCACTTTGCCTGGGGAAGCTCTTAGCTGACTCCCTGATGGAGCTCCGTTCAAGGGAAAAGTCCCTGGAAGTCTGTCATTTTGCCCGAAAATAGTGCATCATGCCTGGGGAAGCTCTTAGCTGACTCCCCTGATGGAGCTCCGTTCAAGGGAAGTGTCCCTGGGAGTCTGTCATTTTGCCCGAAAATAGTGCATCATGCCTGGGGAAGCTCTTAGCTGACTCCCCTGATGGAGCTCAGTTCAAGGGAATGTCCCTGGAAGTCTGTCATTTTGCCCGAAAATAGTGCATCATGCCTGGGGAAGCTCTTAGCTGACTCCTGGATGGAGCTCAGTTCAAGGAAATGTCCCTGGAAGTCTGTCATTTTGCCCGAAAATAGTGCATCATGCCTGGGGAAGCTCTCAGCTGGGTCCCTTGTGGAGCTCCGTTCAAGGGAAAAGTCCTGGAAGTCCGTCATTTTGCCGAAAAAAGTGCACTTTGCCTGGGGAAGCTCTCAGCTCACTCCCTGATGGAGCTCCGTTCAAGGAAAAGTTCCTGGAAGTCTGTCATTTTGCCCGAAAATAGTGCATCATGCCTGGGAAGCTCTTAGCTGACTCCCCTGATGGAGCTCCGTTCAAGGGAAGTGTCCCTGGAGGTCTGTCATTTTGCCGAAAATAGTGCATCATGCCTGGGAAAGCTCTTAGCTGACTCCCTGATGGAGCTCAGTTCAGAGGGATGTCCTGGAAGTCTGACATTTTGCCCGAAAATAGTGCATCATGCCTGGGTGAAGCTCTTAGCTGACTCCCCTAATGGAGCTCCGTTCAAGGGAAAAGTCCTGGAAGTCCGTCATTTTGCCCGAAAATAGTGCACTGTGCATGGGGAAGCTCTTAGCTGACTCCCCTGATGGAGCTCAGTTCAAGGGAGAAGTCCCTGGAAGTCTGTCATTTTGCCGAAAATAGTGCACTGTGCATGGGAAGCTCTTAGCTGACTCCTGATGGAGCTCAGTTCAAGGGAGAAGTCCCTGGAAGTCCGTCATTTTGCCGAAAATAGTGCATCATGCCTGGGGAAGCTCTTAGCTGGCTCCTGATGGAGCTCAGTTCAGGGGAATGTCCTGGAAGTCTGTCATTTTGCCCGAAAAAGTTGCATCATGCCTGGGGAGGCTCTGTGCTGACTCCCTGGTGGAGCTCCGTTCAAGGGAGAAGTCCTGGAAGTCCGTCATTTTGCCGAAAATAGTGCATCTGCCTGGGAAGGCTCTTTAGCTCCCTGATGGAGCTCCGTTCAAGGGAAAAGTCCTGGAAGTCTGTCATTTTGCCCGAAAATGGTGGACTTTACCTAGGGAAGCTCTTAGCTGGCCCCCCTGATGGAGCTCCGTTAAGGGAAGTGTCCTGGGAGTCTGTCATTTTGCGAAAATAGTGCATCATGCCTGGGGAAGCTCTTAGCTGACTCCCTGATGGAGCTCCGTTCAAGGGAAGTGTCCTGGGAGGTCTGTCATTTTGCCCGAAAAAGGTGTATCATGCCTGGGGAAGCTCTGTGCTGACTCCCTGGTGGAGCTCCGTTCAAGGGAAAAGTCCTGGAAGTCTGTCATTTTGCCCGAAAATAGTGCATCATGCCTGGGGAAACTCTTAGCTGACTCCCTGATGGAGCTCAGTTCAAGGGAAAGTCCTGGAAGTCTGTCATTTTGCCGAAAATAGTGCATCATGCCTGGGGAAGCTCTTAGCTGACTCCCCTGATGGAGCTCCGTTCAAGGGAAAAGTCCCTGGAAGTCTGTCATTTTGCCCGAAAATAGTGCATCATGCCTGGGGAAGCTCTTAGCTGAGTCCCCTGATGGAGCTCCGTTCAAGGGAAAAGTCCCTGGAAGTCTGTCATTTTGCCCGAAAATAGTGCATCATGCCTGGGGAAGCTCTCAGCTGAGTCCCCTGATGGAGCTCCGTTCAAGGGAAAAGTCCCTGGAAGTCCGTCATTTTGCCCGAAAATAGTGCACTGTGCATGGGGAAGCTCTTAGCTGACTCCCCTGATGGAGCTCAGTTCAAGGGAAAAGTCCCTGGAAGTCTGTCATTTTGCCCGAAAATATGTTATGTGCTATGGAAGCTCTTAGCTGACTCCCCTGATGGAGCTCCGTTCAGGGAGAAGTCCCTGGAAGTCCGTCATTTTGCCCGAAAATAGTGCATCATGCCTGGGGAAGCTCTTAGCTGACTCCCTGATGGAGCTCCGTTCAAGGAAAAGTCCTGGGAAGTCTGTTTTTGCCGAAAATGTATCATGCCGAAGCTCTTAGCTGACTCCCTGATGGAGCTCCGTTCAAGGGAAGTGTCCTAGGAGTCTGTCATTTTGCCAGAAAATAGTGCATCATGCCTGGGGAAGCTCTTAGCTGACTCCCTATGGAGCCGTTCAAGGGAAATGTCCTGGAAGTCTGTCATTTTGCCCAATAGTGCATCATGCCTGGGAAGCTCTTAGCTGACTCCCTGATGGAGCTCCGTTCAAGGGAAATGTCCTGGAAGTCTGTCATTTTGCCCGAAAATAGTGCATCATGCCTGGGAAGCTCTTTCTTGCTGACTCCCCTGATGGAGCTCCGTTCAAAGGGAAAAGTCCTGGAAGTCTGTCATTTGCCCGAAAATAGTGCATCATGCCTGGGAAGCTCTTAGCTGACTCCCCTGATGGAGCTCCGTTAGGAAAGTCCTGGAAGTCTTCATTTTCCAAAAATAGTTCACTTTGCCTGGGGCTCTAGCTCCCTGATGGAGCTCGTTCAAGGGAAAAGTCCTGGAAGTCTGTCATTTTGCCGAAAATAGTGCATCATGCCTGGAGGAAGCTCTTAGCTCTCCCTGATGGAGCTCCGTTCAAGGGAAATGTCCCTGGAAGTCTGTCATTTTGCCCGAAAATAGTGCATCATGCCTGGGAGAAGCTCTTAGCTGACTCCCCTGATGGAGCTCAGTTCAAGGGATGTCCTGGAAGTCTGGCTTTTGCCCGAAAATAGTGCATCATGCCTGGGGGCTCTTAGCTGACTCCCTGGATGGAGCTCGTTAAAATGTCCTGGAAGTCTGTCATTTTCCGAAAATAGTGCATTATGCCTGGGGAAGCTCTCAGCTGAGTCCCTATGGAGCTCCGTTCAAGGAAGTGTCCCTGGAAGTCTGTCATTTTGCCCGAAAATAGTGCATTTTGCCTGGGAAGCTCCCCCCTGAGCTCCCCTGATGGAGCTCGTTCAGGGAAATGTCCTAGTCTGTCATTTGGAATAGTGCATCTTGGAACTCTTAGTTTCCTTATGGCTAGTTAGGGAATGTCCTGAGTCATTTCGAAATAGTCATCATGCCTGGGAAGCTCTTAGCTGACTCCCTTGATGGAGCTAGTTAAGGGGAAAGCCTGGAAGTCTGTCATTTTGCCCGAAAATAGTGCATTTTGCCTGGGGAAGCTCTCAGCTGAGTCCCCTGATGGAGCTCCGTTCAGAAGGAAAAGTCCCTGGAAGTCCGTCATTTTGCCCGAAAAAAGTGCACTTTGCCTGGGAGAGCTCTCAGCTCCCTCCTGATGGAGCTCCGTTCAGGGAAAATTCCTGGAAGTCTGTCATTTTGCCCGAAAATGTGTACCTGGGGAAGCTCTTAGCTGACTCCCTGATGGAGCTCCGTTCAAGGAAATGTCCTGGGAGTTGTCATTTTGCCCAATAGTGCATCATGCCTGGGGAAGCTCTCAGCTGACTCCCCTGATGGAGCTCCGTTCAAGGGAATGTCCCTGGAAGTCTGTCATTTTGCCGAAAATAGTGCATCATGCCTGGGAAGCTCTTAGCTAACTCCCTGATGGAGCTCCGTTCAGGAAATGTCTGGAAGTTGTCATTTTGCCGAAATAGTGCATCATGCTGGAAGTCTAGCACTCTGATGGAGCTCCGTTCAGGGAAAAAGTCCTGGAAGTCCGTCATTTTGCCCGAAAATAGTGCATTTTGCCTGGGGAAGCTCTCAGCTGACTCCCCTGATGGAGCTCCGTTCAAGGGAAAGGTCCTTGGAAGTCCGTCATTTTGCCCAAGAAAATAGTGCACTTTGCCTGGGGAAGCTCTCAGCTGAGTCCCTTGTTGGAGCTCCGTTCAGGGAAAAGTCCTGGAAGTCCGTCATTTTGCCCGAAAATAGTGCACTTTGCCTGGGAAGCTCTCAGCTGAGTCCCCTGATGGAGCTCCGTTCAAGGGAGATGTCCCTGGAAGTCCGTCATTTTGCCCGAAAATAGTGCACCGTGCCTGGGGAAGCCCTTGGCCGACCGCCCCCTGGTTCTCGGTCCGGAAAAAAATCTCGCGGGAGGTCACGATTTCGCCCGTAAGCGGCGCCGGGGAGCCCTGAGGGCGACTGGCGAAGTCGGGCCGTTCCTGCCCTCCCAGGCGATTTATGGCGATTTCATTTTTCACCTCCGGGCGCAAGAACCAGGCACTTTTCAGAATCTCGTACCCGACCGAGAGTGCTCGAGGTCGGCCACTTGCGCCTGCGTCCCTTGTCTGGAAGACGTTCGCGCCTCAGGGTTATCAGAGGGTGCCATCATATGTATGTGTGGAGGGTTTTGGGGGATGACGGTCCACGTTCAGAGACCGGGAGGCGGCTCCTGGGTCTTCCTCCATTGCCCGGGAGGCCCGGAGCCCGTGATTTTTCACATTTGTGTCATTTTCCGACTTTTCCCCAGTTAGTTCCTCAGGGTCCCCCTTGCAGGAAGCGGCCGTGGGAGTGAGTCTGAGGCCCTAGGGAGTGGACGTGAAGGCGGCTTCTGCGTCTCTCCCTCCCGTATAGCGATCATGGCCCTCGGGGCGAGGGAGAGGTCCCTGGGAGTCCGTGACTCTGCCCGATCGGAGCGACGGCGACTGGGGAGGCCCTAGCGCGTGAACAGGCGGGAGGTCCCGGGCGAGAGAAGGTCCCTGGGAGTCGTGACTCCCCGATGGGGCGACGGCGACTGGGGAGGCCCTAGCCGTGACAGGCCCGGGAGGTCCCAGGCGAGGAGAAGGTCCTGGGAGTCGGTCTCTGCCGATCGGGCGACGCATGGGAGGCCCGTGGCGGGAGGCGCCCGGAGGATCTCCTCGAGGAGAGGTCCCTGGGAGTCGTGACTTTGCCCGTCGGAGTGACGGCTCGGGAGGCCCTGCCCGTGAAAAGGCCCCGCTGGTTCCGGGCGGCGAAGCGATGCCTGGAAGTCTGTGTTGCCCGAACACAGTGCACGTGCCGGGACTTCGGGCTCGAAAGCCCGGTGGTTCCCTAGCCAAGGAAATGTCTCTGGAGGTTTGTGATTTTGGCGAAAATAGTGCACCGTGCCTGGGGAAGCCCGTGACGAGCCCCCCCTGGTTCTCGGTCGGAAAAAAAATCTCGCCGGAGGCCGATTTCGCCCGTAGGCGGTGCAGGAGGCCGAGATAGAACTGAAGTCGGGGCACGTTCCTGGCCTCCCAGGCGATTTATGGCCGATTTCATTTTTCACCTCGGGCGCAAGAACCAGGCACTTTTCAGAGATTTCCGACCGAGAGTGCTCGAGGTGCGGCCACTTCAGCGCTCGTCCCTTGTCTGGAAGGCGTTAGCCTACAAGGTTATCAGAGGGGTGCCATCATATGTATGTGTGGAGGTTTTTGGCGGATGACGGTCCGTCCAGAGGCCGGGGAGGCGGCTCCCGGTCTTCCTCCACTGCCGGGGAGGCGGAGCCCGTGTTTTTCACTATTGTGTCATTTTTCGACTTTTCCCCAGTTAGTTCCTCAGGGTCCCCTTGCAGGAAGCGGCCGTGGGAGTGAGTCTGAGGCCCTGGGAGTAGGCCGTGAAGGCGGCTTCTGCGTCTGTCCCTCGTGGGCCCTCGAATGGATCATGGCCCTCAGGCGGGCGATGTCCCTGGAAGTCTGTGACTTTGCCCGATCGGAGTGACGACTGAGGGAGGCCCATTAGCCGTGAAAAGGGCCCGCTGGTTCGAGGCGAGGAAGTTTCCTGGGAGTCTTTGACTTTGCCCGATGGGAAGCGCCGTACGGTGACTGGGGAGGCCCTAGCCGGGAGCGCGGCCCAGGGAGGTCCCAGGCAGGAGAGGTCCCTAAGTCCGTTACTTTGCCCGCCCGGGCTGCACGTGACTGGGGAGGCCCATAGCAGAAGCGCGCCCTGGAGGTCCGGGGCTAGGGAGAAGTCTCTGGAAGTCTTGACTTTGCCGCCGGAGCGCCACGGTGACTGGGAGGCCCATAGCCGGGAGGAGCGCCCTGGAAGGTCCCGGCTAGGGAGGAGTCTCTGGAAGTCCGTGACTTTGCCCCCGGGCACCCCAGTGATGGGAGCCCATAGCGGGGGGCTAGGTGGGCTAGGAGAAGTCTCTGGAAGTCCGTGACTTTGCCCCCGGGCGCACAGTGACTGGGGAGGCCCATAGCGAGGCCGGCCTGGAAGGTCCCAGGGCTGAGAGGTCTCTGGAAGTCGTGACTTTGCCGCCGGGCGCGACAGTGACTGGGGAGGCCCTTAGCAGGCCGCCCCGGAGGTCCCAGGGCTGGGAGGAATTCTGGAAGTCGTTACTTGCCGCCGGGCCGCAGTGACTGGGGAGGCCTAGCGGGAGCGGCCGGTAGGGCTAGGGAGAGGTCTCTGGAAGTCGTTACTTTCCCCCGGGCGCACGTATGGGGAGGCCCTGGCAGGGCGCGGCCCAGGTCAGCTAGGGAGAAGTCTCTGGAAGTCCGTGACTTTGCCGCCGGAGCGGCGGTGACTGGGGAGGCTTGGGAGCGGCCCGGAGGTCCCGGAGCTAGGAGAAGTCTGAAGTCCGTTACTTTGCCCGCGGAGCCCGGTACTAGGGAGGCCCATAGCCAGGAGCGCAGCCCTGGAGGTCCAGCTAGAGATCTTGGAAGTCCGTTACTTGCCGCCGGAGCGCGCGGTGACTGGGAGGCCCCGTAGATCCGGTCAAGGGAGGTCCCTGGAAGTCCGTGACTTGCCCGGAAGCCGCACGGCTGGGGAGGCCACAGGCGAAAAGTCAGAGAGATTTTTCAAAGTCCTGTTTTTCACCTCCAGAGAAGGAGTGCACCAGGCACTTTTCGGTTTGCGTCCGACCGGCAACGCCCCTCGGTTGGCGCCTCTCCTGTAGCGTTTGCCACAGGGTTATCAAGTGCCGTGGGCATGGTAGAAGAAATGAAGGGTAAGCACTCTCCGTCAGCGGAGGTGCCTGGAGACTCTGAGAGGGCCCAGAGGCGGCTTCTGGGCCCTGGGGCCTCACGTTTGCGACGGCCTCGGCAGGAAAGGTCCTTGAAGTCTTTGCTTCCATGAAGCCACGGTATGGGAGCCCGGCAGAAGGCCGACGGAAGTCGGAAGTCCGTGACTTTGCCCCCAGGAGCGCCACGGTGACTGGGGAGGCCTGAGAGCGAAGAGGGGGTCCTAAGTCTTTGCCCCATGGCGGTGATGGGGAGGCCCTGCAGGCGCCTAGATCCGTCAGGAAGTCAAGTCTGACCCTGGCCATGATGGAGCCCTTACGGGGGCCCTGAACTCCGTCAAGGAGGGTTCCTGGAAGTCTTTGACTTTGCCAGCTCGGCGCGCAGGTGATGGGGAGGCCCTAGCCGGGCGCCCTGAGATCTCCGTCAAGAGGTCCTGGAAGTCCGTGACTTTGCCCGATCAGGCTACGGTGACTGGGAGCCTGGCAGGGGCCAGCCTGAGGTCCCGTGGGAGGGTTGATCTTGACTTTGCCCTGGAGCGCAGGTATGGGAGGCCTAGCAGGCGCGCCCCTGGAGATCTCCGTCCAAGGAGGGTCCTTGGAAAGTCCGTGACTTTGCCCGATCAGGCGCCCGGTGACTGGGGACGCGGGCAGCCCTGGAGGATCTCCGTCAAGGAGGGTCCTTGGAAGTCTTTGACTTTGTCCGATGGGCGCCGCGGTGACTGGGAGGCCCATGGCGGAGGCGCGGGCCCTGGAGGATCTCCATCAAGGGAGAGTTCTGAAGTCTTGTTGCATAAGTGACGGGATGGGAGGCCCATATGACGCCTCAGCCAGGGAGGAGGTCCTGGAAGTCTTGACTTTGCCCCCGGAGCACACGGTGACTGGGAAGCCCTGGCCGGGAAGGCCCCTGGAGGATCTCCGTCAAGGAGGTCTGGAAGTCCGTGACTTTGCCGCGGCGCACGGTGACTAGGGAGGCCCATAGCGGGGCGCGACGGAGGTAGGAGGTCCTGGAAGTCTTGACTTTGCCCCGGAGCGCAGTGATGGGGGGCCTGAGGCGCGGCCCTGGAGGTCCAGGGAGGTCCTGGCACTGTGCCGATGAGGCGCCTGATGGAGGCCCATAGCGGAAGCGCACCTGAGGTCCCGTGGCGAGGAGGTCCTGGAAGTCCTTGACTTGCCGATGGGAGCTTGCGACGACTGGGAGCCTGGCGAGAAGAGCCCTGGAGGTCCCGTGGCGAGGAGGGTCCTGGAAGTCCTGACTTTGCCCGCCCGGAGCCCACGGTGATGGGAGGCCATGGCGGAGGCGCGCCCTGAGGATCTCCGTCAAGGAGAGGTCCTGGAAGTCCGTGACTTTGCCCGCCCGGAGCGCTACGGTGACTGGGGAGGCCCATGGCAGGCGACCTGGAGGTCCCGTGAGGAGGTCTGGAAGTCTTTGACTTTCCCGATGGGAGGCGCCGCGGTGACTGGGGAGGCCCATAGCCGGGAGGCGGCCTGGAGGTCCCGTGGGAGGGAGGAGGTCCCTGGCAGTCTTTGACTGCCCGATGGGGCGCACGGTGACTGGGGAGCCCATAGCAGGGAGCGACCTTGAGGTCCCGTGTGGAGGTCCTGAAGTCTTGACTTTGCCGATCAAGTACGCGACTGGGGAGGCCCATAGCGTGAAGGCCCCTGGTGGATCTCCGTCAAGGGAGAGGTCCCTGGAGGTCTTTGACTTTGCCCGACGGAGGCGCCGCGGCGACTGGGGAGGCCCATAGCGGGAAGCGCCCTGGAGCTCTCGATCATAACAGATTTGGCCTCTGGGTGTTTCCTCCAGGGCCGGGAGCTACAGGGGCACTTCTTCAAAGTCCGTGTGCCCAGAGGCGAGGGGCTTGAGCGCTTCGCCTCTCTCCCGTGGGCCCTCCCTGGAGGGCGACTCTTCAGAGATTTTTTAAGTCCGAAATTTTTCTAAGTCCGACCTTTTTCTAAGTCCAGAAATTTTTCTAAGTCCGACCTTTTTCTTAGTCTAAGCAAATTTTTCTAAGTCCCGACCTTTTTCTAAGTCCAGGAATTTTTTATAAGTCCGAATTTTTTCTAAGTCCGACCTTTTTCTAAGTCCGAAAATTTTTTCTAAGTCCCGCCTTTTTCTAAGTCCGAAATTTTTCTAAGGTCCGACCTTTTTCTAAGTCCGAAATTTTTCTAAGTCGAAATTTTTCTAAGTCCGACCTTTTTCTAAGTCCGAAATTTTTCTAAGTCCGACCTTTTTCTAAGTCCGAAATTTTTCTAAGTCCGACCTTTTTCTAAGTCGAAATTTTTCTAAGTCGAAAAATTTCAAAGTCCTATTTTCACCTCCGGGTGCAAGAACCAGGCACTTTTCGGTTTGCGTCCGACCGAGGCACCCCTCCGGAACTGCAGCCTCGTCCCTTGTCTGGAAGGCGTTGCGCCACAGGGTTATCAGAGAGTGCCGGAGGAATAATGTGGCGATCGAAGGAAATGAAGGGGTCAAGCACTCTCGGTCGCGAGAGCGCCTGGAGACTCAGCCCAAAGAAGTGAACCGAAGGCGGCCGCGGTCTTTCTCTAGTGCAAAGTCCTCTGTGAGTACGTTGATGGCGTGAATTCGAGAGCCCAGAAGCGAGGCGGTGAAAGCCTTCTCCTAGCGGGTGAGGCCCCCTTCCCGGAGGGCGAACTCTTCTGAAATTTTTCTAAGTCCGAAAAATTTCTAAGTCCGAATTTTTCTAAGTCGAAAAATTTCAAAGTCGGTTTTCACCTCCCGGTTGCAAGAACCAGGCACTTTTCGGTTCGCGTCCGACCGAAGCAGCCCCTCTCGGAACTGGCCTCGTCCCTTGTCTGGAAGGCGTTGCGCCACAGGTTATCAGAGGGTGCCGTGGGGCCGATGTTGATCGAAGAAAGCGAAGGGGTCAGCACTGTCCGTCAGCGGTGGTGCCGCAGACTCTGCCCCAGAGAAGTGAACCGAGCGGCGCGGTCTTTCTCTAGTGCCCGTGCGGTTCCGGACTTCTGTACTCTTTTCCTCTAAGTCCTCTCCGGACGGTAAGTCGTGATGGCGGGATGGGAGGCCCAAGAAGCCGAGCGGTGAAGGCGGCTTGCGTCTGTCTCTAAGTGGGTGAGGCCCCCTTCCCGGAGGGAGCGAACTCTTCTGAAATTTTTCTAAGTCCAAAAAATTTCTAAGTCCAGAAATTTTTCTAAGTCGAAAAATTTCAAAGTCCGTTTTTCACCTCCGGGTGCAAGAACCAGGCACTTTTCGGTTTGCGTCCGACCGAGACGCCCCCTCAGGACTTGGCGCCTCCTTCCCTTGTCTGGAAGGCGTTACGCCACAGGGTTATCAGAGGGTGCCGTCGGGCGATGGCGATCGAGAAGAAACGAAGGGGTCAAGCACTGTCCGTCAGCGGTGGTGCCGGAGACTCTGCCCCAGAGAAGTGAACCCGAAAGGCGGCCAGCGGTCTTTCTCTAGTGCCCGTCGGTTCCGGACTTCTGTACTCTTTTCCTCTAAGTCCTCTCCGGACCGGTAACGTCGATGGCGGCGGGTCGGAGGCCCAGAAAACGAAGCGGTGAAGAGGCGGCTTCTGCGTCTGTCTCTAAGTGGGTGAGGCCCCCTTCCCGGAGGACGACCCTTCTTCTTCTTCTTCTTCTTCTTCTGAAATTTTCCAAAGTCCTGTCTTCACCTCGGAAAGCAAAGGCGGCGGTTGCGTGTCCGAGAAGAGCAGGCGGCTGAGCGTCTTCTCTCACCCGTAGATTGAGAGCGGCGCCGCGGGAAGCTCCTGCCGCTCCGGCGCTATGGGCGCGGAAGTTCCTACCCGCCAGCGTGTCGTCCCCCAGCCAGCAGACGGTGGAAGGGGATCTCGTGAGCCTCGGGCCTAAGCGGTAGCAGCGCATGCCAGGTGATAGGCGTGGAACGAATGGGTCGTTGTGCTTCCCGTCCCGTATCGTGGCGATAACCCGAGTCCACCGGTTCCGAAGCTGTGGCGCGGGAGGAAAGCGAAGCTGTGGCGCGTTCTCGAGGGTAGTAAAGCGGCGGTCCCTATGATACATATATACAATGTTGCGAAACAACTCAGTCTGCCCGACACCTGGGCGGTCCCCGTCCGGGCCTGCAGCGCGTGGGCGCGGGGGACGAGTTGGCCCCTCGAGAGAATCACACTTATCTCGGTCACGTCGGTCGCGCCTTGTCCGGGCACGCAGCGAGGCAAGGCCAGCGGACGATCTAAGCGCGTCAGCGGCCCCGGCGGGCGGGCGAAGGACCCAGGCTTCGAGCTGCGGCGCTACCTGGTTGATCCTGCCAGTAACATATGCTTGTTTCCAAGATTAAGCCATGCAGGTCTAAGTGCACACGGACTGTACAGTGAAACTACGAATGGCTCATTAAATCAGTTATGGTTCCTTTGATACGCTCCACCGTTTCTTGGATAACTGTGGCAATTCAAGAAACTAATACATGCAAGCGGCG
>CM022779.1:14634475-14651975 GCA_012411365.1 Ameiurus melas
AAGCCTGGGTGTATTTGTTGGGGGTTTTCTGATTTTTTCTGCCCAGTGAGGTGCCCTTTCCCGGGTAAGAGTGTGTGGAGGCCTGGGTGTTCTTTGTTGGGGGTTTTGTGGATTTTGCTGCCCAGTGAGAGTGCCCTGTCCCCGGGTAAGATTGTGTGGAGGCCTGGGTGTATTTGTTGGGGGTTTTCTGATTTTTTCTGCCCAGTGAGAGTGCCCTTTCCCCGGGTAAGATTGTGTGGAGGCCTGGGTGTATTTGTTGGGGGTATTCTGATTTTTTCTGCCCAGTGAGAGTGCCCTTTCCCCGGGTAAGAGTGTGTGGAGGCCTGGGTGTCTTTGTTGGGGGTTTTGTGAATTTTGCTGCCCAGTGAGAGTGCCCTTTCCCCGGGTAAGAGTGTGTGGAAGCCTGGGTGTATTTGTTGGGGGTTTTTCTGATTTTTTCTGCCCAGTGAGAGTGCCCTTTCCCGGGTAAGGGTGTGTGGGAGGCCTGGGTGTGTATTTCTTGGGGGTTTTGTGAATTTTGCTGCCCAGTGAGGTGCCCTTTCCCGAGGTAAGTGTGTGTAGAGCCTGGGTGTCTTTGTTGGGGGTTTGTGATATTTGTGCCATAAGTGCTTGGTAAGATGTGTGAGGCCTGGTGTCTGTGGGGTTTTTGAATGGCAGCTTCCGGGTAAATTGTGTGAGGCCTGGGTGTCTTTGTTGGGGTTTTCTGATTTTTCTGCCCAGTAGAGTGCCCTTTCCCGGGTAAGGTGTGTGGAAGCCTGGGTGTATTTGTTGGGGGTTTCTGATTTTTTCTGCCCAGTGAGAGTGCCCTTTCCCGGGTAAGGTGTGTGGAGGCCTGGGTGTATTTCTTGGGGTTTTGTGAATTTTGCTGCCCAGTAGAGTGCCCTGTCCCGGGTAAGATTGTGTGGAGGCCTGGGTGTATTTGTTGGGGGTTTTTCTGATTTTTTCTGCCCAGTGAGAGTGCCCTTTCCCCGGGAAAGAGTCTGTGGAATCCGGGGTGTATTTCTTGGGGGTATTCTGATTTTTGGCTGTCCAGTCAGAGTGCATCATGCCTGGGGAAGCTCTTAGCTGACTCCCCTGATGGAGCTCCGTTCAAGGGAAAAGTCCCTGGAAGTCTGTCATTTTGCCCGAAAAAGGTGCACTTTGCTTGAGGGCTCTCTAGCTCACTCCTGATGGAGCTCCGTTCAAGGGAAAAGTCCTGGAAGTCCGTCATTTTGCCGAAAATAGTGCATCATGCCTGGGAAGCTCTTAGCTGACTCCCTGATGGAGCTCCGTTCAAGGGAAAAGTCCTGGAAGTCTGTCATTTTGCCCAAATAGTGCATCATGCCTGGGGAAGCTCTTAGCTGAGTCCCTATGGAGCTCCGTTCAAGGGAAAAGTTCCTGGAAGTCTGTCATTTTGCCGAAATAGTGCATCAGCCTGGGGAAGCTCTCAGCTGAGTCCTGATGGAGCTCCGTTCAGGGAAAAGTCCTGGAAGTCCGTCATTTTGCCCGAAAAAAGTGCACTTTGCCTGGGAAGCTCTCAGCTCACTCCCTGATGGAGCTCCGTTCAGGGAAAAGTCCTGGAAGTCTGTCATTTTGCCGAAAATAGTGCATCTGCTTGGAACTCTGTGGCTCCCTGATGGAGCTCCGTTCAGGGAAATTGTCCTGGGAGTCTTTTTTTGCCGAATAGTGCATCATGCCTGGGAAGCTCTTGCTGACTCCCTGATGGAGCTCAGTTCAAGGGAATGTCCTGGTCTGTGATTTTGCCGAAAATAGTGCATCATGCCTGGGGAAGCTCTTAGCTGACTCCCTGGATGGAGCTCAGTTCAAGGGAAATGTCCCTGGAAGTCTGTCATTTTGCCCGAAAATAGTGCATCATGCCTGGGGAAGCTCTCAGCTGAGTCCCCTGATGGAGCTCCGTTCAAGGGAAAAGTCCCTGGAAGTCCGTCATTTTGCCCGAAAAAAAGTGCACTTTGCCTGGGAAGCTCTCAGCTCACTCCCCTGATGGAGCTCCGTTCAAGGGAAAAGTCCTCTGAGTCTGTCATTTTGCCCGAAAATAGTGCATCATGCCTGGGGAAGCTCTTAGCTGACTCCCCTGATGGAGCTCCGTTCAAGGGAAGTGTCCCTGGGAGTCTGTCATTTTGCCCGAAAATAGTGCATCATGCCTGGGGAAGCTCTTAGCTGACTCCCCTGATGGAGCTCAGTTCAAGGGAATGTCCTGGAAGTCTGAGATTTTGGAAAATAGTGCATCATGCCTGGGTGAGCTCTTGGCTGACTCCCTGATGGAGCTCCGTTCAAGGGAAAAGTCCTGGAAGTCCGTCATTTTGCCAGAAAATAGTGCACTGTGCATGGGAAGCTCTTAGCTGACTCCCTGATGGAGCTCAGTTCAAGGGAGAGTTCCTGGAAGTCTGTCATTTGCCCGAAAATAGTGCACTGTGCATGGGAAGCTCTTAGCTGACTCCCTGATGGAGCTCAGTTCAAGGAGAAGTCCTGGAAGTCCGTCATTTTGCCCGAAAATAGTGCATCATGCCTGGGGAGCTCTTTTAGCTGACTCCCCTGATGGAGCTCAGTTCAAGGGGAATGTCCCTGGAAGTCTGTCATTTTGCCCGAAAAAGGTGCATCATGCCTGGGGAGGCTCTGTGCTGACTCCCCTGGTGGAGCTCCGTTCAAGGGAGAAGTCCCTGGAAGTCCGTCATTTTGCCCGAAAATAGTGCATCATGCCTGGGGAAGCTCTTAGCTGACTCCCCTGATGGAGCTCCGTTCAAGGGAAAAGTCCCTGGAAGTCTGTCATTTTGCCCGAAAATGGTGGACTTTGCCTGGGGAAGCTCTTAGCTGACTCCCCTGATGGAGCTCCGTTCAAGGGAAGTGTCCCTGGGAGTCTGTCATTTTGCCCGAAAATAGTGCATCATGCCTGGGGAAGCTCTTAGCTGACTCCCCTGATGGAGCTCCGTTCAAGGGAAGTGTCCCTGGGAGTCTGTCATTTTGCCCGAAAAAGGTGTATCATGCCTGGGGAAGCTCTGTGCTGACTCCCCTGGTGGAGCTCCGTTCAAGGGAAAAGTCCCTGGAAGTCTGTCATTTTGCCCGAAAATAGTGCATCATGCCTGGGGAAGCTCTTAGCTGACTCCCCTGATGGAGCTCAGTTCAAGGGAAAAGTCCCTGGAAGTCCGTCATTTTGCCCGAAAATAGTGCATCATGCCTGGGGAAGCTCTTAGCTGACTCCCCTGATGGAGCTCCGTTCAAGGGAAAAGTCCTGAAGTCTGTCATTTTGCCAATAGTGCATCATGCCTGGGGAAGCTCTTAGCTGAGTCCCCTGATGGAGCTCCGTTCAAGGAAAGTCCTGGAAGTCTGTCATTTTGCCGGAAAAAGTGCATCATGCCTGGGAAGCTCTCAGCTGGTTCCCTGATGGAGCTCCGTTCAAGGAAAAGTCCTGGAAGTCTGTCATTTTGCCGAAAATAGTGCACTGTGCATGGGAAAGCTCTTAGCTGACTCCCTTGTGGAGCTCAGTTCAAGGGAGAAGTCCTGGAAGTCTGTCATTTTGCCCGAAAATGTGCATTGTGCATGGGAAGCTCTTAGCTGACTCCCCTGATGGAGCTCAGTTCAAGGGAGAAGTCCCTGGAAGTCCGTCATTTTGCCCGAAAATAGTGCATCATGCCTGGGGAAGCTCTTAGCTGACTCCTGATGGAGCTCCGTTCAGGGAAATGTCCTGGAAGTCTGTCATTTTGCCCGAAAATAGTGCATCGCTGGGGAAGCTCTTAGCTGACTCCCTGATGGAGCTCCGTTCAAGTGCCTTGGGAGTCTGTCATTTTGCCCGAAAATAGTGCATCATGCCTGGGGAAGCTCTTAGCTGACTCCCTGATGGAGCTCAGTTCAAGGGATGTCTCCTGGAAGTCTGTGATTTTGCCCGAAAATAGTGCATCATGCCTGGGAAGCTCTTTTGCTGGCTCCCTGATGGAGCTCCGTTCAAGGGAAATGTCCCTGGAAGTCTGTCATTTTGCCCGAAAATAGTGCATCATGCCTGGGAAGCTCTTAGCTGACTCCTCTGATGGAGCTCCGTTCAAGGGAAAAGTCCTGGAAGTCTGTCATTTTGCCCAAAATAGTGCATCATGCCTGGGGAAGCTCTTTAGCTGACTCCCCTGATGGAGCTCCGTTCAAGGGAAAAGTCCTGGAAGTCCGTCATTTTGCCCGAAAATAGTGCACTTTGCCTGGGGAAGCTCTCAGCTGAGTCCCCTGATGGAGCTCCGTTCAAGGGAAAAGTCCCTGGGTTGTCTTATTTTGCCGAAAAAGTACATCACGGGAGCTCTACTGACCCTGAGGAGCTCCGTTCAAGGGAAGTGTCCTGGGAGTCTGTCATTTTGCCGAAAATAGTGCATCATGCCTGGGGAAGCTCTTAGCTGACTCCCTGATGGAGCTCAGTTCAGGGGAATGTCCTGGAAGTCTGTTTTTTGCCGAAATAGTGCATCATGCCTGGGGAAGCTCTTAGCTGACTCCTGGATGGAGCTCAGTTCAAGAGATGTCCTGGAAGTCTGTCATTTTGCCGAAAATAGTGCATCATGCCTGGGGAAGCTCTCAGCTGAGTCCCCTGATGGAGCTCCGTTCAAGGTGTTCCTGAAGTCTGTCATTTTGCCCGAAAATAGTGCATCATGCCTGGAATCCTTTAGCTGACTCCCCTGATGGAGCTCCGTTCAAGGGAAGTGTCCCTGGAGTCTGTCATTTTGCCCGAAAATAGTGCATCATGCCTGGGGAAGCTCTTAGCTGACTCCCCTGATGGAGCTCAGTTCAAGGGAATGTCCTGGAAGTCTGTGATTTTGCCCGAAAATAGTGCATCATGCCTGGGAAGCTCTTAGCTGACTCCCTGGATGAGCTCAGTTCAAGGAAATGTCCTGGAAGTCTGTCATTTTGCCCGAAAATAGTGCATCATGCCTGGGGAAGCTCTCAGCTGAGTCCCCTGATGGAGCTCCGTTCAAGGGAAAAGTCCTGGAAGTCCGTCATTTGCCCGAAAAAGTGCACTTTGCCTGGGGGAAGCTCTCAGCTCACTCCCCTGATGGAGCTCCGTTCAAGGGAAAAAGTCCCTGGAAGTCTGTCTTTTGCTTTCCGAAAATAGTGCATCATGCCTGGGGAAGCTCTTAGCTGACTCCCCGATGGAGCTCCGTTCAAGGAAGTGTCCCTCGGGAGTCTGTCATTTTGCCCGAAAATAGTGCATCATGCCTGAGGAAGCTCTTAGCTGACTCCCCTGATGGAGCTCAGTTCAAGGGGAATGTCCTGGAAGTCTGAGATTTTGCCCGAAATTATTGCATCATGCCTGGGGGAAGCTCTTAGCTGAGCTCCCTGATGGAGCTCCGTTCAAGGGAAATGTCCCTGGAAGTCTGTCATTTTGCCCGAAAATAGTGCATCATGCCTGGGGAAGCTCTTAGCTGACTCCCCTGATGGAGCTCCGTTCAAGGGAAAAGTCCCTGGAAGTCTGTCATTTTGCCCGAAAATAGTGCATCATGCCTGGGGAAACCTCTTAGCTGACTCCCTGGTGGAGCTCGTTCAAGGGAAAGTTCCTGGAAGTCCGTCATTTTGCCCGAAAATAGTGCACTTTGGGGAAGCTCTCAGCTGAGTCCCCTGATGGAGCTCCGTTCAAGGGAAAAGTCCCTGGAAGTCCGTCATTTTGCCCGAAAATAGTGCATCATGCCTGGGTGAAGCTCTTAGCTGACCCCATGGGCTCAAGGAAAGTCCTGGAAGTCCGTCATTTGCCCCTTTGCTGGGGCTAGCTCACTCCCAGCTCAGAAGAAAGCTGGAAGCCGTCAAATAGTGCACCTGGGGAAGCTCTCCTCCTCCCTGATGAGCTCGTTCAAGGGAAAAGTCCCTGGAAGTCCGTCATTTTGCCGAAAATAGTGCACTTTGCCTGGAGAAGCTCTCAGCTGGTCCCTGATGGAGCTCCGTTCAAGGGAAAAGTCCCTGGAAGTCCGTCATTTTGCCCGAAAATAGTGCACTTTGCCTGGGGAAGCTCTCAGCTGAGTCCCCTGATGGAGCTCCGTTCAAGGGAAAAGTCCCTGGAAGTCCGTCATTTTGCCCGAAAATAGTGCACTTTGCCTGGGGAAGCTCTCAGCTCACTCCCCTGATGGAGCTCCGTTCAAGGGAAAAGTCCCTGGAAGTCCGTCATTTTGCCCGAAAATAGTGCACTTTGCCTGGGGAAGCTCTCAGCTGAGTCCCCTGATGGAGCTCCGTTCAAGGGAAAAGTCCCTGGAAGTCCGTCATTTTGCCCGAAAATAGTGCATCATGCCTGGGTGAAGCTCTTAGCTGACTCCCCTGATGGAGCTCCGTTCAAGGGAAAAGTCCCTGGAAGTCTGTCATTTTGCCCGAAAATAGTGCATCATGCCTGGGGAAGCTCTTAGCTGACTCCCCTGATGGAGCTCCGTTCAAGGGAAAAGTCCCTGGAAGTCCGTCATTTTGCCCGAAAATAGTGCACTTTGCCTGGGGAAGCTCTCAGCTGAGTCCCCTGATGGAGCTCCGTTCAAGGGAAAAGTCCCTGGAAGTCCGTCATTTTGCCCGAAAATAGTGCACTTTGCCTGGGGAAGCTCTCAGCTGAGTCCCCTGATGGAGCTCCGTTCAAGGGAAAAGTCCCTGGAAGTCCGTCATTTTGCCCGAAAATAGTGCACTTTGCCTGGGGAAGCTCTCAGCTGAGTCCCCTGATGGAGCTCCGTTCAAGGGAGATGTCCTGGAGGTCCGTCATTTTGCCTGAAATGTGCACCGTGCCTGGGGAAGCCCTTGGCCGACCGCCCCTGGTTCTCGGTCGGAAAAAAATCTCGCCGGAGGTCCGCGATTTCGCCCGTAGGCGGCGCCCGGGGGCCCTGGGGGGCGACTGGCAAGTCCGGGCCGTTCCTGGCCTCCCGGAGCGATTTATGGCCGATTTCATTTTTCACCTCCGGGCGCAGAACCAGGCACTTTTCAGAATCTCGTACCCGACCGAGAGTGCTCGAGGTCGGCCACTTTCGCGCCTCGTCCCTTGTCTGGAAGACGTTCGCGCCACAGGGTTATCAGAGGGGTGCCATCATATGTATGTGTGGAGGGTTTTTGGGGGATGACCGGTCCACGTTCAGAGACCCGGGAGGCGGCTCCTGGGTCTTCCTCCATTGCCCGGGGAGGCCCGGAGCCCGTGATTTTTCACATTTTCGTCATTTTTCCGACTTTTCCCCAGTTAGTTCCTCAGGGTCCCCTTGCAGGAAGCGGCCGTGTGAGATGAGTCTGAGGCCCTGGGAGTGGACCGTGAAGGCGGCTTCTGCGTCTCTCCCTCCCGTTTGGCGATCTGGCCCTCCGGGGCCAGGAGAGAGGTCCTGGGAGTCGGCTTGGCCGATCGAGGCGACGGGATGGGAGGCCTGCGTGACAGCCGGGAGGTCCCGGGCGAGGAGAGGTCCTGGGGTCTGACTCTGCCCGATGAGGCGACGGATGGGGAGGCCATAGCGTGACAGGAGGTCCCGGGAGGCGAGGAGAGGTCCTGAGGAGTCCGTGACTCTGCCCGATGGAGGCGACGGCGACTGGGGAGGCCCGTAGCGGGAGAAGCGCCCGGAGGATCTCCGTCCGAGGGAGGGTCCCTGGGAGTCCGTGACTTTGCCCGGTCGGGTGACGGGGCGACTGGGGAGGCCCATAGCCGTGAAAAGGCCCCGCTGGTTCCAGGCGGCGAAGCGATGCCTGGAAGTCTGTCGTGTTGCCCGAACACAGTGCACCGTGCCGGGAAGCTTCGGGCTCGAAAGCCCGGTGGTTCCCTAGCCAAGGGAAATGTCTCTGGAGGTTTGTGATTTCGCCGAAAATAGTGCACCGTGCCTGGGGAAGCCCGTGGGGCGGCGCCCCCCTGGTTCTCGGTCCGGAAAAAAAATGCGCGCGGAGGCCAGCATTTCGCCCGTAGGCGGTGCCCGGAGGCGCGGGCCCGACTGGCGAAGTCGGGCCGTTCCTGGCCTCCCAGGCGATTTATGGCCGATTTCATTTTTCACCTCCGGGCGCAAGAGCCAGGCACTTTTCAGAATCTAGTACCCGACCGAGGTGCTGAGGGTTCGACCACTTACGCGCCTCGTCCCTTGTCTGGAAGGCGTTAGCGCCCACAGGGTTATCAGAGGGTTGCCATCATATGTATGTGTGGAGGTTTTGGCGGATGACGGTCCACGTCAAGAGGCCGGGAGGCGGCTCCGGTCTTCCTCCACTGCCGGGGAGGCCGGAGCCCGTGATTTTTCACATTTACGTCATTTTTCCGACTTTTCCCCAGTTTGTTCCTCAGGGTCCCCCTTGCAGGAAACGGCGTGGGAGTGAGTCTGAGGCCCTGGGAGTAGGCCGTGAAGGCGGCTTCTGCGTCTGTCCTCGTGGGCCCTCGAATGGCGATCATGGCCCTCGGCGAGGGCGGTGTCCTGAAGTCTTGACTTTGTTCGGGTGACCGGCGACTGGGGAGGCCCATAGCCGTGAAAGGGCCCCGCTGGTTCCAGGGGAGGAGAGGTCCTAGGGTCTTTGACTTTGCCCGATGGGGCGCCACGGTGACTGGGAGGCCCATGGGCGGCTTCTGGGGAGGTCCCAGGGCGAGGAGAAGGTCCCTGGAAGTCCGTTACTTTGCCCGCCCGGGCATACGGTGACTAGGGGGCTGGCTGAGGCGCCCTGGAGGTCCCGGGAAGTCTCTGGAAGTCCGTGACTTTGCCGCCCAGGCGCCTTACAGTGTTGAGGAGGCCCATAGCCGGGGCAGCCCTGAGGTCCCAGGCTAGGGAGAAGTCTCTGGAAGTCCGTGACTTTGCCCGCCCGGGCTACGGTGACTGGGGAGGCCCATAGCAGGCCTGACCCCTGGAGGTCCCGGGCTAGGGAGAAGTCTCTGGAAGTCCGTGACTTTGCCCGCCCGGGCTGCGGTGACTGGGGAGGGCCCACTTGAGGCCCTGGAGGTCCCGGGGCTAGGGAGAAGTCTCTGGAAGTCCGTGACTTTGCCCGCCCGGGCTGCAGGTGACTGGGAGGCCCATAGCAGGCTTGACGGAGGTCCCAGGGCTGGGGAGAGGTCTCTGGAAGTCCGTTACTTTGCCCGCCCGGCGCCACGGTGACTAGGGAGGCCCATTGGCCCAGGGGCCCTGGAGGTCCCAGGGGCTAGGGAGAATTCTCTGGAAGTCCGTTACTTTGCCCCGCCAGGCACTCTGGTGACTGGGGGGCCATGGCAGGAGCAGCGCCCTGGAGGATCTCGGTCAAGGGAGAGTTCTCTGGAAGTCCGTGACTTTGCCCGCCCGGGCGCTGCAGCGGCTGGGGAGGCCTCGAGGCGAAAAGTCGAGATTTTTCAAAGTCCTGTTTTCACCTCCGGGGTGCAAGAACCAGGCACTTTTCGGTTAGCGTCCGACCCGAGCGCCCCTCCGGACACGGCGCCTCCGTCCCTTGTCTGGAAGGCGTTTGCGCCACAGGGTTATCAGAGGGTTGCCGTCGGGCGATGGACGATCGAGAAGGAAATGAAGGGGTCAAGCACTCTCCGTCGCGGAGGTGCCTGGAGACTCTGCCCCAGAGAAGAGACCAGGCGGCTTCTGGGCCTGTCTCTCGCAGGGCCTCACGTTTGACGATCACGGGCCTCCGGGCGGAGAGGTCCTGGAAGTCTTTGCTTTGCCCGATGGGAGGCGCACGGTGACTGGGAGAGGCCCATGGCAGGCAGCGCCCTGGAGGATCTCCGTCCAAGGGAGAGGTCCCTGGAAGTCCGTGACTTTGCCCGCCCGGGCGCACGGTGACTGGGGAGGCCCATGCGGGAGCGCGCCTGGAGAGTCCCGTGGCGAGGAGAGGTCCTGGAAGTCTTTGACTTTGCCCGATGGGGCGCCACGGTGACTTGGGAGGCCCATAGCAGGCCGCGCCCTGGAGAGATCTCCGTCCAAGGGAGAGGTCCTGGAAGTCCGTGACTTTGCCGCGGAGCCGCGGTGACTAGGGGAGGCCCTAGCGGAGGCCGCCCCTGGAGGATCTCCGTAGGGAATCTGAAGTCCTCCGGGCCACGGTATGGGAGCCCTGGCAGGCGCGCCTGAGGATCTCCGTAAGGGGTCTGGAAGTCCGTGACTTTGCCCGATAAGAGCGCCGGTGACTGGGGACCCATAGCGGGAGCGCGGCCCTGGAGGTCCCGTGGCGAGGAGAGGTCTGGCAGTCTTTGACTTTGCGCTGGGCGTGCGGTGACTGGGAGGCCCTTAGCGGGCAGCCTGGAAGGATCTCCGTCAAGGGAGGGTCCTGAAGTCCGTGACTTTGCCCGATCAGGGCGCCGCGGTGACTGGGGAGGCCCATGGCAGGCGGCGCCCTGAGATCTCCGTCAAGGGAGGTTCCTGGAAGTCTTTGACTTTGTCCGATGGGAGCGCCGCGGTGACTGGGGAGGCCCATAGCCGGGGCCCCTAGGATCTCCATCAAGGAGAGGTTGATCTTTGACTCCTAAGTACGATGGGAGCCTGCCGTGAGGCCCTCTGGAGGTCCCAGGGCGAGGAGAGGTCTGGAAGTCTTTGACTTTGCCCGCCGGAGCCGTACTGGGAGGCCATAGCAGGCGCGCACCCTGGAGGATCTCCGTCAAGGAGAGGTCCTGGAAGTCCGTGACTTTGCCCGCCCGGAGCCACGGTGACTGGGGCCCCTAGCAGGAAGCGCGACGAGGTCCCGGAGAGAGGTCTGGAAGTCTTTGACTTTGCCCGCCGGGCGCACGGCGAGGGGAGGCCCTAGCGGGGGCGCGGCCTGGAGTTCCCGTGGCGAGGGGAGGTTCCTGGCAGTCTTTGACTTTGCCCGATGGGAGGCGCCACGGTGACTGGGGAGGCCCATGCCGGGAGCGCGACCCTGGAAGGTCCCGTGGCGAGGAGAGGTCCTGGAAGTCCTTGACTTTGCCCGATGGGAGGCGCCGCGGCGACTGGGGAGGCCCATAGCCCGGGACGCGACCCTGGAGGTCCCGTGGCGAGGAGGTCGGAAGCGTGATTTCCAGGCGCACGTGACTAAGGGAGGCCATTGCGGGAGCGCGCCCTGGAGGATCTCCGTCAAGGGAGAGGTCTGAAGTCCGTGACTTTGCCCCCAGGCGCACGGTGACTGGGGGGGGCCCATAGCAGGGGCCCGACCTTGAAGGTCTGGAGGAAGTGAAGCTTGACTTCGATGGGGCCCACGGTGATGGGAGGCCCGCAGGGGCCCCTGGAGGTCCCGTGGGGGCGAGGAGGTCCCTGGCAGTCTTGACTTTGCCGATGGGAGCGCCACGGTGACTGGGGAGGCCATAGCCGGAGCGCGACCTGGAGGTCCCGTGAGGAGGTCCCTGAGTCTTGACTTTGCCCGATCAGAGTGACGGCGACTGGGGAGGCCCATAGCCGTGAAAGCCCCTGGTGGATCTCCGTCAAGGGAGAGGTCCCTGGAGGTCTTTGACTTTGCCAGCGGGAGCGGCAGCTGGGGAGGCCCATAGCGGGAGCCGCGCCCTGGAGGCTCTCCGATCATAACCAGTTTGGCCTCTGGGTGTTTCCTCCAGGGCCGGGAGCTACGGGGCACTTCTTCAAAGTCCGTGTGCCCAGAGGCGGGGCGTGGCGGCTCCTCTCCCGTGGGCCCTCCTGGAGGGGGACTCTTCAGAAATTTTTCTAAGTCCAGAATTTTTTCTAAGTCCGACCTTTTTCTAAGTCCAGAAATTTTTCTAAGTCCGACCTTTTTCTAAGTCCCGAAATTTTTCTAAGTCCGACCTTTTTCTAAGTCCAGAAATTTTTCTAAGTCCGAAATTTTTCTAAGTCCCGACCTTTTCTAAGTCCAGAATTTTTCTAAGTCCGACCTTTTTCCTAAGTCCGAAATTTTTCTAAGTTCCGACCTTTTTCTAAGTCGAAATTTTTCTAAGTCCGAAATTTTTCTAAGTCCGACCTTTTTCTAAGTCCGAATTTTTTCTAAGTCCCGACCTTTTTCTAAGTCCCGAAATTTTTCTAAGTCCGACCTTTTTCTAAGTCCGAAATTTTTCTAAGTCGAAAAATTTTCAAAGTCCTATTTTTCACCTCCGGGGTGCAAGAACCAGGCACTTTTCGGTTAGCGTCGACCGAGGCGCACCCCTCCGGACACTTTGGCGCCTGCGTCCCTTGTCTGGAAGGCGTTAAGCGCAACAAGTGGTGGGGTGAAGGAAATGAAGGGGTCAAAGCACTCTCGGTCCGCGGAGCGCCTGGAGACTCAGCCCCAGAGAGAAGTGAACCGAAGAGCGGCGCGCTCTTTCTCTAGTGCACGTGACAAAGTCCTCCGGATGGTAGCGTTGATGGCGGCGGGTCGGAGGCCCAAGCGGCGGTGAAGGCCTTCAGTCTGTCTCTAAGCGGGTGAGGCCCCCTTCCCGGAGCGCGAACTCTTCTGAAAATTTTTCTAAGTCGAAAAATTTCTAGAGTTCAATTTTTCTAAGTCGAAAAATTTCAAAGTCGATTTTCACCTCCGGGTGCAAGAACCGGCACTTTTCGGATTTCGACCCAGGCAGCCCCCCTCGGTGGCGCCTCGTCCCTTGTCTGGAAGGCGTTCGCGCACAGGGTTATCAGAGGGGCGGTCGGGCGATGGCGATCGAAGAAAGCGAAGGGGTCAAGCACTGTCCGTCAGCGGTGGTGCCCGCAGACTCTGCCCCGAGAAGTGAACCCGAAGCCGGCGGTCTTTCTCTAGTGCCCGTGCGGTTCCGGACTTCTGTACTCTTTTCCTCTAAGTCCTCTCCGGACCGTAACGCGTCGATGGCGGCGGTGAGGAGGCCAAGCGGCGGGTGAAGGCCTTCTAGTGTCTGTCTCTAAGTGGGTGAGGCCCCCCTTCCCGGAGGGACGAACTCTTCTGAAATTTTTCTAAGTCGAAAAATTTCTAAGTCCGAACTTTTTCTAAGTCCGAAAAATTTCAAAGTCCGTTTTCACCTCCGGGTGCAAGAACCAGGCACTTTTCCGGTTTGGCGTCCGACCGAGGCGGCCCCCTCCAGACACTTTGGCGCCCTCGTCCCTTGTCTGGAAGGCGTTAGCGCCACAGGGTTATCAGAGGGTGCCGTCGGGCCGATGTCGATCGAGAAGAAACGAAGGGGTCAAGCAAACCTGTCCGTCAGCGGTGGTGCCGGAGACTCTGCCCAGAAGTGAACCGAAAGGCAGCGGTCTTTCTCTAGTGCCCGTCCCGGTTCCGGACTTCTGTACTCTTTTCCTCTAAGTCCTCTCCGGACCGGTAGCGTCGATGGCGGTGGTTGGAGGCCAGAAAGCGAAGCGGTGAAGGCGGCTTCTGCGTCTGTCTCTAAGTGGGTGAGGCCCCCTTCCCCGGAGGACGACCCTTCTTCTTCTTCTTCTTCTTCTTTGAAATTTTCCAAAGTCCTGTCTTCACCTCCGAAAAAGCAGGCGGTTGCGTGTCGAGAGAAGAAGCCCGGCTCTTTTCAGCCGAGTAGATTTGAACGCGAGCGCCGCCAGGGAAGGCCCCTGCCGGCTCCGGCCGCTATGGGCGCGGAAGTTCCTACCCGCCAGCGTTATCGTCCCCCACCAACGGACGGTGGAAGGGGATCTCGTGACCTCGGGCTACGGTAGCAACGCATGCCAGGTGATAGGCGTCGGAACCGAATGGGTCCGTTTCGTGCTTCCCGTCCGTATTGTGGCGATAAACCGAGTCCACCGGTTCCCGAAGCTGTCGGCGGGAGAAGGCGAAGCTGGTAGCGTTCTCGAGGGAGTCGTGAACGGCGGTCCCTATGATACATATATACAATGTTGCGAAACAACTCAGTCTGCCCGACACCTAGGCGGTCCCCGTCCGGGCCCTACAGCGCGTCGGCGGGGACGACGAGTTGGCCCCCTCGAAGATCACACTTATCATCGGTCACTCCGTGCGCCTTGTCGGGCACCACAGCGGGCAAGGCCAGCGGACGATCTAAGCGCGTCAGCGGCAGCCCACGAGGCGGGCGGCAGGACCAGGCTTCGAGCTGCGGCGCTACCTGGTTGATCCTGCCAGTAACATATGCTTGTCTCAAAGATTAAGCCATGCAGGTCTAAGTGCACACGGACTGTACAGTGAAACTCGAATGGCTCATTAAATCAGTTATGGTTCCTTTGATCCGCTCCACCGTTATTTGGATAACTGTGGCAATTCCAGGCTTAATACATGCAAGCGGCTGACCCTCCCTCTCCCTCTCGGGGAGCAGGGGCTGGGGATGCGTGCATTTATCAGACCAAAACCCATCCGTGGGGCCCTGGGCTCACCGCTGGTGACTCTTGATAACCTCGGGCGATCAAGGCGCCCTCCAGCGAGACGACGACTCATTGAATGTCTGCCCTATCAACTTTCGATGGTACTATGGTACGCCTACCATGGTGACCACGGGTAACAGGGGAATCAGGGTTCGATTCGGAGAGGGAGCCTGAAGCGCGCTACCACATCAAAGGAAGGCAGCAGGCGCAAATTACCCATTCCGACACGGGGAGGTAGTGACGAAAAATAACGATACAGGTCTCCTTTGAGGCCCTGTATGGAATGAGCGTATCCTAAACCCATGGGTGAGGACCCATTGGAGGGCAAGTCTGGTGCCAGCAGCGCCGGTAATTCCAGCTCAATATAGCGTATATTAAAGTTGCTGCAGTTAAAAGCTCGTAGGGTTGGATCTAGGGAAGCGGGCGGGCTGGCGGTCCTAGCAGTAACCACCGCCTGTCCCGCACCCTGCCTCCCAGGCGCCCCCGGATGCCCTTGGCTGGGTGTCCGGTCCTTATAGGGGCCGGGCGTTTACTTTGAAAAAATTAGAGTGTTCAAAGCGGGCCCCCAACTTCGCCTGAATACCTGAGCTAGGAATAATGGAATAGGACTCCGTTCTCTTTTTGTGGGTTTTCGGAACCAGGGCCATGATTAAGGAGGACGGCCGCGGGGCATTAGTATTGCGCCGCTAGAGTTGAAATTCTTGGACGGCGGCAAGGCAGACGAAAGCAAGCATTTGCCAAGAATGTTTTCATTAATCAAGAACGAAAGTCGGAGGTTGAAGGCGATCAGATACCGTCGTAGTTCCACCGTAAACTATGCCGACCAGCGATCCGGCGGCGTTATTCCCATGACCGCCGGGACGGCGTGACGAGGAAACTCAGGGTCTTTGGGTTCCGGGGAGTATGGTTGCAAAGCTGAAACTTAAAGGAATTGGCGGAAGGGCACCACCAGGAGTGGAGCCTGCGGCAATTGACTCACCACGGGAAACCTCACCCGGCCCGGACACGGAAAGGATTGACAGATTGATAGCTCTTTCCGATTCTGTGGGTGGTGGTGCATGGCCGTTCTTAGTTGGTGGAGCGATTTGTCTGGTTAATTCCCGTATCGAGCGAGAGCTCCTCCATGCTAAATAGTTCTGGCCCCTGCGGTTGACGTCAACTTCTTAGAGGGACAAGTGGCGTTCAGCCCGCACGAGATGGGCAATAACAGGTCTGTGATGCCCTTAGATGTCGGGGCTGCGCGCCACAGATGGTGGGATCAGCGTGGTGCCTACCCTACGCCGGGGCGCGGGTAATCCGCTGAACCCCATTACGTGATGGGGACTGGGGATGCAATTATTCCCCATGAACGAGGAATTCCCAGGCAGCGGGTCATAAGCTGCGTTGATTAAGTCCCTGCCCTTTGTACACACCGCCCGTCGCTACTACCGATCGGATGGTTTAGTGAGGTCCTCGGATCGGCCCCGCCGGGGCTCCTCGCGGGCCTTGGCGGAGCGCCGAGAAGTCGATCAAACTTGACTATCTAGAGGAAGTAAAAGTCGTAACAAGGTTTCCGTAGGTGAACCTGCGGAAGGATCATTAGCGGGCAGCGCGCGGGCGCACCCTCCCCCTCCTCTTCACCCGAGCCAGAGCCGGTCGCGGGGGCCCCTGCCGCGTGCGGCCGGGTCCACCCCCCGCCGAGCTCCGAGTCGGTCGGGGCAGCGCGCGGGCGCACCCTCCTCCGGAAAAAAAAAAAGGTGTTCCCGGAGAAAGGGAAAGCGGCGGCTGCGGTCCGTGGCGGGTGCACCCTGCCGGTTTATGGCGCCTCCCCCAGCGAGGCGAAAAGCGCCTCGGCACCCCGTCGTCCGTCGTTTCCTTCCCTTCCTCGACCCTCGGTTGCGGCAAAGCCCGGTCTGTCCTTTATGGCGGGGAAGAGAAGGGAAAGAAAAAGAGAGCTGACAACTCTTAGCGGTGGATCACTACGGCTCGTGCGTCGATGAAGAACGCAGCCAGCTGCGAGAACTAATGTGAATTGCAGGACACATTGATCATCGACACTCGAGCGCACGTTGCGGCCGGGTCCATCCGGGGCTACGCCTGTCTGGGTCGCTGTTCCCATCGATCGGACCCCCGCGGTCCCGGCTCAGGAGTTCGCAGGCCCTTCCCGGGGGCTGACTGTCCTCCCAAAGACAGGCACACTCTCCCCCCTCCTCCCGCAGCGAAAAAGCGACCCGCCCGACAGGGGACGGTCAGCGGCTGCCAGTGGATCCACGAACCACTCTGGCCAGCCCGCTCTCGCGGCAACCTCCCCCCCGGTCACGGGCAGCCGGAGGCCGGTGGTGAGCCCAGGCGTTGTCCCCCCCAGCGCGGAAGCCGCGACCTCACTCTCTTTGGCGACCTCAGATCAGACGAGACGACCCGCTGAATTTAAGCATATTACTAAGCGAAAAAGAAACTAACGAGATTCCCTCAGTAGCGGCGGCGAAAGAGGAAAAGCCCAGCGCCGAATCCCCGTCCCTCGCGAAGCTGGAAATGTGGCGTAGAGAGTCCGCATCGCCCGCGCGGGCAGCGAAGCCTGAGTCCTTCTGTGAGGCTCTCAGCCCGTGGGCGGTGTGAGGCGGTGACGGCCCCCGCCCCGCCGGGAGCAGGCTTCCAGTGGGGTTGCGGGAATGCAGCCCAAAGCAGGTGGTAAACTCCATCTAAGGCTAAATACGGCACGAGACGATGGCGAACAAGTACCGTAAGGGAAAGTTGAAAAGAACTTTGAAGAGAGTTCAACAGGGCGTGAACGTTGAGAGGTAAGCGGTTGGGTTCCGCACAGTCCGCAGGGGATTCAACCCGGCGGTCTGGCCCGTCCCCCGGCGTCCGCGCGCCCCCTCCGCCCTACGCCCGTCCTCCGGAAGCGGCGCGCGGAGTCGAGGGCCGCCCGCGATCGGAGGTCCACGCCGCCGTCGGGCGCATTTCCTCAGCGGTGCGCCGCGACCAGCTCGGTTACGGCTTGGAAAGGTCGAGGCGAAGGTGGCTCGCGGCTCGGCGCGGACTTTAACGCCTCCCGCCCCGACCGCCGCTTACAGGGGCAGCGGCGAGTCACCTCAGCGCCTTTCCGGCTCCCGCCCGGCGGGCGTGGGGCAGAACCCCGCCTCCGCCAGCGGCTGTGAGGGCGGACTGTCCTCAGTCCGCCGCCCGACGCACCAGCGCCGCCAGGCGAGGACCGTACGTCACGAAAGGCGCTCGGGGTCAGGAGCGATACGCCACCAACCGACCCGTCTTGAAACACGGACCAAGAGTCTAGCGGCGAGTCAGAGGCTCGGCAACGAAACCGGACGCAATGAAAGTGGAGGCGGCGCGCCGCGGCCTAGGTGAGGTCCGCGCCCCGGCGCGGGCGCTCCCGGCCGCCTCTACCGCCCGTCGGTGAGGTGGAGCCA
>CM022779.1:14656975-14669475 GCA_012411365.1 Ameiurus melas
TTCAAGGAAGTGTCCTGGGTCTGTCATTGCCGAAAGTGCTGGGCCAGACCCAAGCCAGTTCAAGAGAAGTCCTGGAAGTCTGTCATTTTGCCGAAAAGTGCGCATCAGCACTCCCATGAGCCCAAGGAGAAGTCCGAAGTCTGTCATTTGCCGAAAATAGTGCACTGAACTCAGCTACTCCCTGATAGCTCATTCAAGGAGAGTCCTGAGTCTGTCATTTTGCCCGAAAATAGTGCATCATGCCTGGGGAAGCTCTTAGCTGACTCCCCTGATGGAGCTCCGTTCAAGGGAAATGTCCCTGGGAAGTCTGTCATTTTGCCCGAAAAGAGTGCATCATGCCTGGGGAAGCTCTTAGCTGACTCCCCTGATGGAGCTCAGTTCAAGGGAGAAGTCCCTGGAAGTCTGTCATTTTGCCCGAAAATAGTGCATCATGCCTGGGAAACTCTTACCTGACTCCCCTGATGGAGCTCAGTTCAAGGAAAGAGTCCCTGGAAGTCCGTCATTTTGCCCGAAAATAGTTGCATCATGCCTGGGAAAGCTCTTAGCTGACTCCCTGATGGAGCTCCGTTCAAGGGAAAAGTCCTGGAAGTCCGTCATTTTGCCCGAAAATAGTGCACTTTGCCTGGGGAAGCTCTCAGCTGACTCCCTGATGGAGCTCCGTTCAAGGGAAAGGTCCCTGGAAGTCCGTCATTTTGCCCGAAAATAGTGCACTTTGCCTGGGGAGCTCTCAGCTGAGTCCCTGATGGAGCTCCGTTCAAGGGAAAAGTCCCTGGAAGTCCGTCATTTTGCCCGAAAATAGTGCACTTTGCCTGGGGAAGCTCTCAGCTCACTCCCCTGATGGAGCTCCGTTCAAGGGAAAAGTCCCTGGAAGTCCGTCATTTTGCCCGAAAATAGTGCACTTTGCCTGGGGAAGCTCTCAGCTGAGTCCCCTGATGGAGCTCCGTTCAAGGGAAAAGTCCCTGGAAGTCCGTCATTTTGCCCGAAAATAGTGCACTTTGCCTGGGGAAGCTCTCAGCTGAGTCCCCTGATGGAGCTCCGTTCAAGGGAAAAGTCCCTGGAAGTCCGTCATTTTGCCCGAAAATAGTGCATCATGCCTGGGTGAAGCTCTTAGCTGACTCCCCTGATGGAGCTCCGTTCAAGGGAAAAGTCCCTGGAAGTCCGTCATTTTGCCCGAAAATAGTGCACTTTGCCTGGGGAAGCTCTCAGCTCACTCCCCTGATGGAGCTCAGTTCAAGGGAAAAGTCCCTGGAAGTCCGTCATTTTGCCCGAAAATAGTGCACTTTGCCTGGGGAAGCTCTCAGCTGAGTCCCCTGATGGAGCTCCGTTCAAGGGAGATGTCCCTGGAAGTCCGTCATTTTGCCCGAAAATAGTGCACTTTGCCTGGGGAAGCTCTCAGCTCACTCCCCTGATGGAGCTCAGTTCAAGGGAAAAGTCCCTGGAAGTCCGTCATTTTGCCCGAAAATAGTGCACTTTGCCTGGGGAAGCTCTCAGCTGAGTCCCCTGATGGAGCTCCGTTCAAGGGAGATGTCCCTGGAAGTCCGTCATTTTGCCCGAAAATAGTGCACCGTGCCTGGGGAAGCCCTTGGCCGACCGCCCCCCTGGTTCTCGGTCCGGAAAAAAAATCTCGCCGGAGGTCCGCGATTTCGCCCGTAGAAGGCGCCGAGGCCCTGGGGGCCGACCGGCGAAGTCGGGCCGTTCCTGGCCTCCCGGCGATTTATGGCGATTTCATTTTTCTCCGGGCGCAAGAACCAGGCACTTTTCAGAATCTCGTACCCGACCGAGAGTGCTCGAGGTCGGCCACTCGCCTCGTCCCTTGTCTGGAAGACGTTCGCGCCACAGGGTTATCAGAGGGTGCCATCATATGTATGTGTGGAGGTTTTGGGGGATGACGGTCCACGTTCAGAGACCGGGAGGCGGCTCCTGGGTCTTCCTCCATTGCCCGGGAGGCCCGAGCCCGTGATTTTTCATTTTTGTCATTTTTCGACTTTTCCCCAGTTCGTTCCTCAGGGTCCCCTTGCAGGAAACGGCGTGGGAGTGAGTCTGAGCCTGGGAGTGGACCGTGAAGGCGGCTCTCGTCTCTCCCTCGTATGACGATCATGGCTCCGGGGCCAGGGAAGTCTGGAGCTGACCCCGGGGATGGGAGGCCGCGTGACCGGAGGTCCCGCGAGGAAGGTCCTGGGGTCTGACCCCAGGGACGGGATGGGGAGGCCCATAGCGTGACAGCGGGGAGGTCCAGGCGGGGAGAGGTCCTGAGTCGACTCCAAGGGACGCGATGGAGCCGTGGGAGAGCGCCCGGAGGATCTCCGTCCGAGGAGAGGTCCTGGAGTCCGTGACTGCCCGTCGGGTGACCGCGACTGGGGAGGCCCATAGCGTGAAAAGGCCCCGCTGGTTCCGGGCGGCGAAGCGTGCCTGGAAGTCTGTCGTGTTGCCGAACACAGTGCACCGTGGGGGGAAACTCGAGCTCAAGCCCGGTTTCCTAGCCAAGGGAAATGTCTCTGGAGGTTTGTGATTTCGGCCGAAAATAGTGCACCGTGCCTGGGGAAGCCCGTGGCGAGCGCGCCCCCTGGTTCTCGGTCCGGAAAAAAATCTCGCCGGAGGCCCGCGATTTCGCCCGTAGGCGGTGCCCGGAGGCCCGGGGGCCGACTGGCGAGAATCCCGGGCGTTCCTGGCCTCCCGGGCGATTTATGGCCGTTTTCTTTTTCACCTCCGGGCGCAAGAACCAGGCACTTTTCAGAATCTCGTACCCGACCGAGAGTGCTCGAGGTCGGCCACTTTCAGCGCCTGCGTCCCTTGTCTGGAAGACGTTCGCGCCACAGGGTTATCAGAGGGGTGCCATCATATGTATGTGTGGAGGGTTTTTGGGGGATGACCGTCACGTTCAGAGACCGGGGAGGCGCTCCTGGGTCTTCCTCCATTGCCGGGGAGGCCCGGAGCCCGTGATTTTTACACATTTTCGTCATTTTCCGACTTTTCCCCAGTTCGTTCCTCAGGGTCCCCCTTGCAGGAAAGCCCGCTGGGAGTGAGTCTGAGGCCCTGGGAGTGGACCGTGAAGGCGGCTTCTGCGTCTCTCCCTCCCGTATAGCGATCATGGCCCTCCGGGGCCAGGGAGGTCCCTGGGAGGTCCGTGACTCTGCCCGATCGGGCGACCCGACGGGGAGGCCCTGCCGTGACAGGCGGGAGGTCGGGCCGAGGAGGGTCCTGGGAGTCGTGACTCTGCCCGGTCGGGCGACTGAGGGGAGGCCCATAGCGTGACAGGGGAGGTCCGCGAGGGAGAGGTCCTGGGAGTCGTGACTCTGCCCGATCGGAGGCGACGACTGGGGAGGCCGTGCCGGGAGGCGCGGAGGATCTCCGTCCGAGGAGAGGTCCCTGGGAGTCCGTGACTTTGCCCGATCGGAGTGACGGCGACTGGGGAGGCCCATAGCCGTGAAAAGGCCCCGCTGGTTCCAGGCGGCGAAAGCGTGCCTGGAAGTCTGTCGTGTTGCCCGAACACAGTGCACACGTGCCGAGGAAACTTCGGAGCTCAAAGAACCGGTGGTTCCCTAGCCAAGGAAATGTCTCTGGAGGTTTGTGATTTTGGCCGAAAATAGTGCACCGTGCCTGGGGAAGCCCGTGGCCGAACGCCCCCTGGTTCTCGGTCGGAAAAAAATCTCGCCGGGAGGCCCGCGATTTCGCCCGGGGCGGTGCCCGGAGGCCCGAGGGGCCGACTGGCGAAGTCCGGGCGTTCCTGGCCTCCCCCAGGCGATTTGTGGCCGATTTCATTTTTCACCTCCGGGCGCAAGAACCAGGCACTTTTCAGAATCTCGTACCCGACCGAGAGTGCTCCAAAGGTCGGCCCCTTCGCGCCTCGTCCCTTGTCTGGAAGGCGTTAGCGCCACAGGGTTATCAGAGGGGTGCCATCATATGTATGTGTGGAGGGTTTTGGCGGATGACGGTCCACGTCCAGAGGCCGGGAGGGCGGCTCCCGGTCTTCCTCCACTGCCGGGGGAGGCCGGAGCCCGTGATTTTTCACATTTTCGTCATTTTTCCGACTTTTCCCCAGTTCGTTCCTCAGGGTCCCCCTTGCAGGAAACGGCCGTGGGAGTGAGTCTGAGCCCCTGGGAGTAGAACCCGTGAAGGCGGCTTGCGCGTCTGTCCCTCGTGGGCCCTCCGAATGACGATCATGGCCCTCGAGGCGGGGCGATGTCCCTGGAAGTCTGTGACTTTGCCCGATCGGGTGACCCGTGACTGGGGAGGCCCATAGCCGTGAAAGGCCCCGCTGGTTCCGGGCGAGGGAGAGGTCCTGGGAGTCTTTGCCTTTGCCCGATGGGAGGCGCAGCGGTGACTGGGGAGGCCCATAGCCGGGCGCGGCCCGGGAGGTCCCAGGCGAGGAGAGGGTCCTGGAAGTCCGTTACTTTGCCCGCGCGGGCTGCGGTGACTGGGGGAGGCCCATAGCGGGGCCGCCCTGGAGGTCCCCGGGGCTAGGGAGAAGTCTCTGGAAGTCCGTGACTTTGCCCGCCCGGAGCGCACGGTGACTGGGGAGGCCCATAGCAGGCGGCGCCCTGGTCGGAGGCCTAGGCTAGGAGGTCTCTGGAAGTCCGTGACTTTGCCCGCCCGGAGCGCTGACGGTGACTGGGGAGGCCCATAGCCGGGCGCGCGGCCCTGGAGGTCCCCGGGGCTAGGGAGAAGTCTCTGGAAGTCCGTGACTTTGCCCGCCCGGAGCGCACGGTGACTGGGGGGGCCCAGAGCCGGGAGCGCGGCCCCTGGAGGTCCCCGGGGCTAGGGAGAAGTCTCTGGAAGTCCGTGACTTTGCCCGCCCGGAGCGCACGGTGACTGGGGAGGCCCATAGCAGGGCTGGCGGAGGTCCCGGGCTGGGGAAGAGGTCTCTGGAAGTCCGTTACTTTGCCGCCGGGCGCGGTGACTGGGGAGCCCATAGCGGGCAGCGGCCAGGTAGGGGCTAGGGAGAGTCTCGAAGTCCGTTCTTGCCGCCGGAGGCGCACGTGATAGGGAGGCCCAAGCGAGGCGCGGGGAGGTCTAGGAGAGTCTCTGAATCCGTGACTTTCCCCCGGGGCGAGTGGGGGAGCAGCGCGCGGCCCGAGGTCGGGGCAGGGAGAAGTCTGGAAGTCCGTTACTTGCCCGCCCAGGCGGCACGTGACTGGGGAGGCCCTTGGCCGGGCGCCTGGAGTCGGGCTAGGGAGAAGTGAAGTCCGTTACTTGCCCGCCGGGGCGCGGTATGGGAGGCCCTAGCGAGGCGCCCTAGACGGAAAGGTGAATCCGTGACTCGCCGGGCGCCTGGCGGCGGGGGCCCACAGGCGAAAAGTCAGAGATTTTTCAAAGTCCTGTTTTCACCTCGGGGTGCAAGAACCAGGCACTTTTCGGTTTCGCGTCCGACCGGGCGCGCCCCTCGAGACACTTGGCGCCTGCGTCCCTTGTCTGGAAGACGTTTGCGCCACAGGGTTATCAGAGGGGTGCCGTCGGGGATGGCGATCGAAGAAATGAAGGGGTCCAAGCACTCTCCGTCCGCGGAGGTGCCTGGAGACTCTGCCCCAGAGAAAGAGACCCAGAAGGCGGCTTCTGGGCCTGTCTCTCCGGGGCCTCACGTTGGTACGGGCCTCAGGGGCGAGGAGAGAGGTCCTGGAAGTCTTTGACTTTGCCCGATGGGAGGCGCCGCGTGACTGGGGAGGCCCTTAGCCGGGCGCGCCCTGGAGGATCTCCGTCAGGGAGAGGTCCCTGGAAGTCCGTAGTCTTTGCCGCCGGGCGCCGCGGTGACTAGGGAGGCCCATAGCGAGGCGACCCTGGAAGGTCCCCGTGGCGAGGGAGAGGTCCTGGAAGTCTTTGACTTTGCCCGATGGGGCGCCGCGGTGACTGGGGAGGCCCATAGCCGGGAGGCGCGCCCTGGAGGATCTCCGTCAAGGGAGAGGTCTGGAAGTCCGTGACTTTGCCCGCCGGGCGCACGGTGATGGGGAGGCCCATAGCGGGGAGCCCCCCTGGAATCCGTCAAGGAGAGTCCTGAGTCTTTGACTGCCCGCAGGCGCCACGGTGACTGGGGAGGCCCATGGCCGAGACGCCCTGAGGATCTCCTTCAAGGAGAGGTCCTGGAAGTCCGTGACTTTGCCCGATCAAGCGCGCGGTGACTGGGGAGGCCCATAGCGGGGCGGCCCTGGAAGGGTCCCGTGGCGAGGAGGTCCCTGGCAGTCTTTGACTTTGCCGCTCGGAAGCGGCACGTGACTGGGGAGGCCCATAGCCGGGAGCGCGCCCTAGGATCTCCGTCAAGGAGGTCCGAGTCCGTGATCACCGGTATGGAGCCCGGAGGCGCCCTGAGATCTCCGTCAAGGGAGAGGTCCTGGAAGTCTTTGACTTTGTCCGATGGGAGGCGACGGTGACTGGGGAGGCCCATAGCAGGGAAAGCGCCCTGGAGGATCTCCATCAAGGAGAGGTCCCTGGAAGTCTTTGACTTTGCCCGATCAGAGTGACGGCGACTGGGGAGGCCCTTAGCCGTGAGCGCCTCTGGAGGTCCCAGGGCGAGGAGAGGTCCCTGGAAGTCTTTGACTTTGCCCGCCGGGCGCACGCGGTGACTGGGGAGGCCCCTGGGAGCCGCGCCTGGAAGACTCCGTCAAGAGAGGTCCTGGAAGTCCGTGACTGCCCGCCGGGCCCGGTGACTGGGGAGGCCCATAGCGAGGAGCGCGACGGAGGTCCCGTAGGAGAGGTTGAAGTCTTTGACTTTGCCCGCCCGGGCCAGGCGTGGAGGCCCTAGCCGGGCGGCCTGGAGGTCCCGTGGCGAGGGAGTCCTGCAGTCTTTGACTTTGCCGATGAGCGCACGTGATGGGGAGGCCCATAGCCGGGCAGCGACCCTGAGTCCCTGGCGAGGAGAGGTCCTGGAGTTCCTTGACTTTCATGGGGAGCCTGCGGTGACTGGGGAGGCCCATAGCGGGAGGCGCGACCCTGGAGGTCCCCGTGGCGAGGAGAGGTCCCTGGCAGTCTTTGACTTTGCCCGATGGGGCGCCACGGTGACTGGGGAGGCCCATAGCCGGGAGCCTGACCCTGGAGGTCCCGTGGCGAGGAGAGGTCCCTGGAAGTCTTTGACTTTGCCCGATCAGAGTGACCGCGACTGGGGAGGCCCATAGCCGTGAAAGGCCCCTGGTGGATCTCCGTCCAAGGGAGAGGTCCCTGGAGGTCTTTGACTTTGCCCGACAGGGCGCCACGCGGCTGGGGAGGCCCATAGCCGGGAGGCGCGCCCCTGGAGGCTCTCGATCATAACCGAAGTTTGGCCTCTGGGTGTTTCCTCAAGGGCCGGGAGCTACGGGGGCGTTTCTTCAAGGTCCGTGTGCCCAGAGGCGAGGGGCGAAGGCGCTTCTAGCCTCTCTCCCGTGGGCCCTCCCTGGAGGGACGACTCTTCAAGAAATTTTTCTAAGTCCGAAATTTTTCTAAGTCCGACCTTTTTCTAAGTCCCGAAATTTTTCTAAGTCCGACCTTTTTCTAAGTCGAAATTTTTCTAAGTCCGACCTTTTTCTAAGTCCAGAATTTTTTCTAAGTCGAAATTTTTCTAAGTCCCGACCTTTTTCTAAGTCCGAAATTTTTCTAAGTCCCGACCTTTTTCTAAGTCGAAATTTTTCTAAGTCCCGACCTTTTTCTAAGTCCGAAATTTTTCTAAGTCCGAAATTTTTCTAAGTCCGACCTTTTTCTAAGTCCGAAATTTTTCTAAGTCCGACCTTTTTCTAAGTCCGAAATTTTTCTAAGTCCCGACCTTTTTCTAAGTCCGAAATTTTTCTAAGTCCAAAAATTTTAAAGTCCTATTTTCACCTCCGGGTGCAAGAACCAGGCACTTTTCGGATTTCGGCGTCCGACCGAGGGCGCACCCCTCCGGACACTTTGGCGCCTCCGTCCCTTGTCTGGAAAGCGTTCGCCGCCACAGGGTTATCAGAGGGGTGCCGTCGGGCAATGGTGATCGAGAAGGAAATGAAGGGGTCCAAGCACTCTCGGTCCGCGGAGGCGCCTGGAGACTCAGCCCCAGAGAAGTGAACCCGAAGGCGGCTTCGCGGTCTTTCTCTAGTGCCCGTGACAAAGTCCTCTCCGGATCGGTAACGTTGATGGCGGCGGGTCGGGAGGCCCAGAAGCGGCGGTGAAGAAGCGGCTTCACGTCTGTCTCTTAGCGGGTGAAGGCCCCCTTCCCCGGAGGACCGAACTCTTCTGAAATTTTTCTAAGTCCGAAAAATTTCTAAGTCCGAAATTTTTCTAAGTCCGAAAAATTTCAAAGTCCGTTTTTCACCTCCGGGTGCAAGAACCAGGCACTTTTCGGTTCGCGTCCGACCGAGGCAGCGCCCCTCCGGACACTTTGGCGCCTCGTCCCTTGTCTGGAAGACGTTCGCCACAGGGTTATCAGAGGGGTGCCGTCCGGCCGATGACGATCGAAGGAAACGAAGGGGTCAAAGCACTGTCCGTCCGCGGTGGTGCCCGCAGGCTCTGCCCCAGAAGTGAACCCGAAGCGCGCTAGCGGTCTTTCTCTAGTGCCCGTGCGGTTCCCGGACTTCTGTACTCTTTTTCCTCTAAGTCCTCTCCGGACCGATAGCGTCGATGGCGGTAGTGCGAGAGCCAAGAAGCGGCGGTGAAGGCGGCTTCTGCGTCTGTCTCTAAGTGGGTGAGGCCCCCTTCCCGGAGGCGGAACTCTTCTGAAATTTTTCTAAGTCCGAAAAATTTCTAAGTCCGGAAATTTTCTAAGTCGAAAAATTTCAAAGTCCGTTTTCACCTCCGGGTGCAAGAACCAGGCACTTTTCGGTTCGCGTCCGACCGAGGCCGCGCCCCTCCCGAACACTTTGGCGCCTGCGTCCCTTGTCTGGAAGGCGTTAGCGCCACAGGGTTATCAGAGGGGTGCCGTCGGGCCGATGGCGATCGAAGGAAACAGAAGGGGTCCAAGCACTGTCCGTCCGCGGTGGTGCCGGAGACTCTGCCCCAGAGAAGTGAACCCGAAGGCGGCTTCGCGGTCTTTCTCTAGTGCCCGTGCGGTTCCCGGACTTCTGTACTCTTTTCCTCTAAGTCCTCTCCGGACCGGTAACGTCGATGGCGGCGGGTCGGAGGCCCAGAGGCGAGGCGGTGAAGGCGGCTTCTGCGTCTGTCTCTAAGTGGGTGAGGGCCCCCTTCCCGGAGGGCGACCCTTCTTCTTCTTCTTCTTCTTCTTCGAAATTTTCCAAAGTCCTGTCTTCACCTCCGAAAGCAGGCAGCGGTTGCGTGTCCGAGAGAAGAACCCGAAGGCGGCTTGGCGTCTTTCTCTCACCCGGTAGATTTGAGCACGGCGCACACGCCAGGGGAAAGGCTCCTGCCCGCTCCCGCCGCTATGGGCACCGGAAGTTCCTACCCCCCAGCGTGTCGTCCCCCAGCCACGGACGGTGGAAGGGGATCTCGTGAGCCTCGGGCCTAGCGGTGCGCATGCCAGGTGATAAGCGTGGGAACGAATGGGTCCGTTAGTGCTTCCCTCCCGTATTGGCGGCGATAAACCCGAGTCCCACCGGTTCCCGAAGCTGGGCTGGGGGAGAAGCGGCAGCTGTGGCGTTCTCCGAGGGAGTTAAGTACGGCGGTCCCTATGATACATATATACAATGTTGCGAAACAACTCAGTCTGCCCGACACCTGGGGCGGTCCCCGTCCGGGCCCTGCAGCGCGTCGGCGGGGAGCCGGGTTGACGCCTCCGAAGAATCACACTTATCATCGGTCACGTCCGGTCCGCGCCTTGTCCGGGCACCACGCAGGAGGCAAGGCCAACGGAACGATCTAAGCGCGTCAGCCGCGCGACCGGCCCCACGGGGCGGGCGGCGAGGACCCCAGGCTTCCGAGCTGCGGCGCTACCTGGTTGATCCTGCCAGTAACATATGCTTGTCTCAAAGAATTAAGCCATGCAGGTCTAAGTGCACACGGACTGTACAGTGAAACTGCGAATGGCTCATTAAATCAGTTATGGTTCCTTTGATGCGCTCCACCGTTACTTGGATAACTGTGGCAATTCCAAAGCTAATACATGCAAGCGGCGGCTGACCCTCCCTCTCCCTCTCGGGGAGCCGGGGGCTGAGGATGCGTGCATTTATCGGACCCAAAACCCATCCGTGGGGCCCTGGGCCACGGCCGCTGGAGTGACTCTTGATAACCTCGGGCGATCAGCGCGCCTCACGGCGGCGGCGACGACTCGAATGTCTGCCCTATCAACTTTCCGTGGTACTATGGTTCGCCTACCATGGTGACCACGGGTAACGGGGAATCAGGGTTGATTCGGAGAGGGGCCTGAGAGCGGCTACCACATCCAAGGAAGGCAGCAGGCGCGCAAATTACCCATTCCGACACGGGAGAGTAGTGAAAATAGCGATACAGGTCTCTTTGAGGCCCTGTAATCGGAATGAGCGTATCCTAAACCCATGGGTGAGGACCCATTGGAGGGCAAGTCTGGTGCCAGCAGCCGCGGTAATTCCAGCTCCAATAGCGTATATTAAAGTTGCTGCAGTTAAAAAGCTCGTAGTTGGATCTCGGGAGCGGGCTGGCGGTCCGCCGCGAGGCGAGCCACCGCCTGTCCCGCACCCTGCCTCCCCGGCGCCCCCCGGATGCCCTTGGCTGGGTGTCCGGTCCCTTGTAGGGGCCCGGAGCGTTTACTTTGAAAAAATTAGAGTGTTCAAAGCGGGCCGCCCAACTCGCCTGAATACCTGAGCTAGGAATAATGGAATAGGACTCCGGTTCTATTTTGTGGGTTTTCGGAACCAGGGCCATGATTAAGAGGGACGGCCGGGGGCATTCGTATTGCGCCGCTAGAGGTGAAATTCTTGGACCGGCGCAAGACGGACGAAAGCGAAAGCATTTGCCAAGAATGTTTTCATTAATCAAGAACGAAAGTCGGAGGTTCGAAGACGATCAGATACCGTCGTAGTTCCGACCGTAAACTATGCCGACCCGCGATCCGGCGGCGTTATTCCCATGACCCGCCGGGCAGCGTGCGGGAAACCATGAGTCTTTGGGTTCCGGGGGGAGTATGGTTGCAAAGCTGAAACTTAAAGGAATTGACGGAAGGGCACCACCAGGAGTGGAGCCTGCGGCTTAATTTGACTCAACACGGGAAACCTCACCCGGCCCGGACACGGAAAGGATTGACAGATTGATAGCTCTTTCTCGATTCTGTGGGTGGTGGTGCATGGCCGTTCTTAGTTGGTGGAGCGATTTGTCTGGTTAATTCCGATAGTATCGAGACTCCTCCATGCTAAATAGTTCTGCGCCCCCCTGGGTGGCGATCCAACTTCTTAGAGGGACAAGTGGCGTTGCCGCCCGAGATATGGAGCAATAACAGGTCTGTGATGCCCTTAGATGTCCGGGGCTACAGCGCGCCAGCAATGTCGGATCAGCGTGTGCCTACCCTACGCCGAGAAGCGCGGGTAATCCGCTGAACCCCCTTACGTGATGGGGACTGGGGATTGCAATTATTCCCCATGAACGAGGAATTCCCAGTACGCGGGTCATAAGCTCGCGTTGATTAAGTCCCTGCCCTTTGTACACACCGTCGCTACTACCGATCGGATGGTTTAGTAGGGTCCTCGGATCGGCCCGCGCCAGCTCCTCGCAGCCCTGGCGGAGCGCGGAAGGTCGATCAAACTTGACTATCTAAAGGAAGTAAAAGTCGTAAAACAGGTTTCCGTAGGTGAACCTGCGGAAGGATCATTAGCGGACGGCGGGCGCACCCTCCCCTCCTCTTCACCGAGCCAGAGCGGTGGCGGGGCCCTCAGCGTGCGGCGGGTCCCCCCGAGCTCGAGTGGTCGGTGGGGGCAGCGGCCCCTCCTGGAAAAAAAAAAGGGTGTTTCCGGAGAAAGGCAAAGCGCGGCTGCGGTCCGTCGGCGAGGTACCCTCACGGTTTAATCGCAGCCCCCAACGGAGGAGAAACGCGAGGCGCCCCTCGGCACCCCGTCGTCCGTCCGTTCCCTCCCTTCCCTCCTCAGCCCACCGGTTGCGGCAAAGCCCGGTCTGTCCTTTATGGCAAGCGAAGGCGAAGGCAAAAAAGAGCTGACAACTCTTAGCGGTGGATCACTCGGCTGCGTGCGTCGATGAAGAAGCAGCCAGCTGCGAGAACTAATGTATTACAGGACACATTGATCATCGACACTTGAGCGCCATTGCGGGGGTCCATCCGGGCCTACGCCCTATCTGAGGTCGCTGTTCCCATGGTCGGACCCCCGCGGTCCGCTGAAGGTAAAGGCAAGGCGCCCCCCCTTCCCGGGGGCTGCCCTCCTCCCAAAGACAAGGCGCCTCTCCCCCTCCTCCCACGCGCCCGGCCCACGCCCGACAGGGGCGGTCTGCAGCGCGGCTGCCAGTGGATCACGAACCACTCTGGCCAGCCCGCTCTCGCAACCTCCCGCCGAGTCAACGGGCCGCCGGAGGCCCGTAGGTCAGCGCCAGGCGTTGTCCGCCCCCAGCCGCGGGCGCGACACTCCTCTCTTGGCGACCTCAGATCAGGCGAGACGACCCGCTGAATTTAAGCATATTACTAAGCGGAGGAAAAGAAACTA